>CATIWQ010420976.1:0-13558 GCA_949673415.1 Euphorbia schlechtendalii | reverse complement strand
TTATTTGTTTGTTTGTTTTCCTTTTGTTATGTTTGATATGTAAATACTTGTTATTATAAATGAAAATTTGAACAACAAGATGTTGATGTTCAATTGCTATCTTCACCATGAATTCCCAAGGTATAATAGTAAATATTTATCATTTATATTTAACAAAGTTTGTTTGTGTTTGTGTTTTTAAGTTTTTATAGGTGCAAGTGTAAAAATTGAAGAATTTGAAGAACAAAGAGGTTCGCGACCACGACACAATTCATGCACTTGATCACTGGATAAAAAAACTTTCTGTTTCTTTCGTTAGGAGAGTCATGATCACGACACGGGTTATAACCGTTACAGATCACGAACTGACACTTGACAGATGGCTAAAACTGCCATTAACGGCTAGTTTTGACCCTAAACGGTTATAATCCCATTTATGACCAATTAGAGTCCCCTTAAACCTCTATAAATAAGCCTAAGTTGAACCCTAGCCACCACACCTTCTAAAATGCCTTTAAAAATTCTGATTTTCTCATCTTCTATATTCGAAAACATCTAAACCTTTTTCAAACCTTTATCTTCAAAACCAACATGAATCATGTGAAAAGAGCAGCACAAAAGAGAGGAGCACAATTAATTCAAGATGAATTTGATTGTCCTTTCCCATTAAGGATGAGAGAAGAGGGCAAGAGATTCCAAAAGCTAAGCAAATTGGATATCGCCGGGATGATGTTCCTCGATATGGTTTTCTTGGAAACTCTGAATCTTCGAGAAGAGATGGAAGCCTACCTTTCCATTCTTGGTCTTTTGAAATTTGTGGATATACGGTTCCCACAAAATTGAGATTGGATTCTTGAGTGTTTGGTTACATTTGATTACGAAGATTCAAGGAAGAGGGTGATTCAATTTCGGAATAAAGGATAGTAATACACCGTCACAAGAGAGATGATGGGTGTTTGGTTTGGTTTTGAGATCGTTAATTCATCAAGCATGATGGACTCATTTCAACCTAATCGAGTTTGGACAAATTTATCGGGTAAGAGAGTCTTCGATCCCAAAAATTCTCCTAACAAACTTATTAAGGATGATTGTATTCTCCTTCTCCACAAATACCTTTCCACTTCGGTATTTTATTGAGTTGAAAACACAAAGCTCCAAAAGAAGGACTTGTTTGTTCTCTCATGCACTATGATGAAGCAAAAAGCGGAAATTGTGGATATTATATGGGTTATGATGAAGAAGAACTCAATGAGCATGAGAAGTAAAATTGGATTGGTCGAAATTATCACCGCCATAGTCTTGGGAGCAAGAAATGAACTCCCCTATGTTCAACAACCGGGTGAGTATTTTCGATACACCTAATTACTCCAAGAGAACAATGGTGTTTATTCTTTCTACTCCTACTACAATCGCACTAAGAAGCTCAATTTGACTCAAGAAGATTCTTCCGTTGGACCATCAAATACATCCGTAAGCCATCACAAAGGAAAAGCCCCGATGATGGAAATAGACAAAGATAGTGAAGAAGAAGAAGCTCCAGAAGAATGGAAGGCTAGCATGCAACTAAAGTTGGCTAATTGCCAAGCGGAACTTGGAGTTATGAAGAGAGACATGAAGATTCTGAAGAAAAGTAATAAGTCGATGCTTCGAAAATTACTTTCATTCTTTAGAAGAAAAAATTTTCAAATTTACTCCTAGTCCACCGGATTCTCCTTCACAATAAACTGGTTTATTCTTTTCTTACTTTATCTTTTTCAATAATTTTTAGGCTAGATTTAGTTGTTTAGTTTAGATTTTTATTAAATGTCTCACAATGAGGACATTGCATTCTTTAGTGTGGGGGGGCATTTGTAAAAATCTCGTAAAAAAAATATAAAAGTAAAAAAATCGAAGAATTTGAAAATTTTTGTTGATTTTCATGTCAATTTATACATTATCATTTCTTATACTTTACTAACAATTGTCCAAGGTTATTGTGAGTGTTAGGTTTTTCAAGTTCTATGTTAGTGCAAAAATTGAGCGCATGTTGAATTTGAGAGTTAGTAGCACAACATTTATCAAATTGGCAAGGATGAGTGGTGAGTAACATTCAAGAGAACATTCCAAGTAAGTTTCGATTTATATTTCGATGCAACATGAATTAGTATAAGTTATATAGTTTTAGTTTAATGCTTTCGATAAGTTTAAGTGGAGTAATATCTAATGGTATTACTATGAGTTTTATATGCAAATATCGAATAAGTCCTATAAGTATTGAGTGTGTTTAAAGTGTAGGGAAACTACATCCATAATACTTTGAATTTGATCAATAAAGGATGAGGGTATTAAGTGAAAAATCAAAAGAAAGAGAGGATAACCAATAAGTTATGCAATAGGTGAGGAATGGAACGGAGCAGAAACTGCAACCATTCATTGAGTGAAAAAAAAAAGAAAAGCATAGCATGAAAAATGGGTGCAAAGTACAAAGTACTTCAAAAACACATGCTTAAAAGAAAACATGAGAGAGTGGTATGGAGCATAAAATGCAACCACTGAAAAAAGGGGTGAGTGGTATGGAGCATAAAATGCAACCACTGTGAGTGTTTTTAGCATCCTAGGTTATCTAAAAATGCCTTGAGAGAAGTTAATCAAAGTTTTCTTTCTATGTCCTTTATACTTTATACTATGCTTAAGAGAAGGTAATATTCGAGTATGCATACAATGCTTATATGAAGATACGATTCGGTTGACTCTCCATTAAGAACAAAGGTATGCAACTGAGCTATATAAATTACACATAATTAATTTGTGGGAAATTTCGAACTTCTTCTTGAAATCTTTTGCAACGTAGAATGTGGTACGCCCAGCAATAGTCTTTCACCAAATAAGGTACAAACTTGATTACCGAAGTTCATACACTTCTATTGAATTTACCTTGAGGATAAGGCAAAAGTTAAGTGTGGGGGTATGATAAGTGTGTAATTACACTCATTATCACATTAATTGTACACAGTAAACATGATAGTTTTAGTCATTTTTATACTTCATATAAAAGATTTCACGTGGTATGTAGTTGTTTTTTATGCAAATGCAGATACTAGGTAAATCTAGGGAGTAAAATGAGCTAAAGTGGAATTCTATGAAAAAAGAGTGAAAAAGGTGCAAAAAGATGTGTGGAACTTAAAGATTTGGCTTAGGATAGAAGCTGTCGAAGATCGGAGAAATTAAAAGAAGATTTCTAAGTAAAACTCAATTCATGGTCGCGACAATCATTCGTGGCCGCAACTTGTTTACTTCAGAAATAGAAGTCTACCAATCAAAGATTCACGATCGCGACATGTGTATCGCGGTCGCATCTTGGACGGTCTTCTTGTATTATCTTCTTAACTAACAATCGCCAGATAAGCATGATTAACCGCCATCAACTACCAATGAACAGACGCCTATTAGGAGTTAACCAATCATGAAAAGGTGCTTATCCATTGTGGATTATATTAAAGCTTCTCAACAATTCACAATGAAGAGATGCAATCTTTCACCAATGGACGCAACCCTTCGTTTGGATAGACACAACCCTTCAAACTCTATAAATAGGGCTCCAATTCCAACCAATTTTGTATGCCTTCACTGCAATCAAGGAAGTGCAGATAAAAGGTTGCGTAAAGTGTGTATAGATAGAGAGTTTGCTACGTTCATAAGTGTTAGCAAGAAAATGTTTAAGTGATTCGAATCCTTGTTTCAATCATTAGATTTCTCTATATTCTCGAGCGATTGTTGAATAAGTGTACTTGCAAATCACTTATCAACAAAAGTTTTCATTCTTCAATATTTGTTTGTTCGATATTCGCAAAGAATAGAATCCTAGCGGAGGTTCTGTACGGGCCGAGACCGAATTCAAAGGAAATGCAGGAATTGTGGGAATTGATGACCCCCATTAAAGAGTGGATATGGTTTGATCAACTTTAGCTTTCACTTGCATACCTTACAACTTTGCTTTGTTTTCTACTTATACTTTTTATTTCGAAGTTTATGATATGTCTATGTATCATAATGCGTATTTCGTGCTAAGTCTTTTATGTTAATCAAGTTATATGCGTTGGAGTTAATTTTAAGAGTAGTTTCACGGTTCCTTGTTTTTCCTTAGAACTAGTTCCTTCCCTGTGGGTTCGATATCTTTTAAAACTTCATTGTAACTGTATACATGCAGTTATCATCATTTTTCTATTTAATAAGAGGTATTAACAACATGTACATTTTTGGTGAACAAGTTTTTGGCACAATTATTTGAGGATAAGCCTTACGAAACGAGTGTAACCAAGTCTCACGAACAAGTTCTTGGAACCATTAGTTGTTAAACTTATCAGTGGAAAAGTGGCGAACACAGCTCACTCCTCCTCGCAAGCTCGGTCATACTCGGTGGTTTATCGCAGCAACTCCTGATGCTGGGGCATCTAAACTCCTGTATCAGGCATCCAAATCTCGGTGACTGGTGTCCAAGCCTTGGAAGCAAGAATCTAGCTCCTGATGGTGAATGTCCAATGCATGGAAGCAGCCCTCAATCTCCCAATAGCGCAGCTCATAGTTGATCCCCCTAGCCGCCAATGACTACAAACATCATAGCATATGATAATCACAATCATATACATCAAGCATAATATATTGTACATGCATTACAACTCAAGCATTAACAGGTCAAGAGGGAAAGTGTACCCATGCAACTCCATCTTACGAGATCATCATGTCCCTCAGGGTAAGGGAATGCCGAGCCACTCACTCAATCTCCTCCCGAGCAAACTACAGAATGAACAAAAGAACAGAAGACATCTTGAAACCTCTATGCTACATTTGAGAATGAGTCATTTAGTTAAACACACACATGAGTGGCATTAGAATGGTCAAAAGATAGTGTATGGAGGCTCCGAGGAAGAGACACCTCTCTCTCCCTCCCCAAGTAATCCATCACATAGAAAGACATTTCCAATGGGACCGTCAATCTACCCTTAATAATTCCTAAAGAAGCGGAGCTCGGACCTCTAATGGAGGTATTTAGGTTAGCAAACTGAGCCCTTTTCCTAGTAGCCTCCTACATTAACAAATTATAATAAAAAATAAGACTAATGAAAAAGGGAAAAGTTCAATATAGTGCAACTCTCATACCTGAAAACCCAAGCCAGTACCACTAACGCCCGCACTGGAACCTCCTGCTTCCTAACCACTTGGACATGCACGAGGCCACTCGACCTTAGCTTGGGTTGGAGGACAAAGCGGGATCAACATATCCTGGATGAACGCCTTGTAATCGCCAAGCTGATCAGAGATCCGCAAGCCATACTGCTCGAAGAACAATCATCTCCCCCTGGATCCGTGATCACCATATGTGCCTAGAAGAGTCTAGTAGGATGCATAGGAGGGATACATCTCTCATCCACTAGCTTAGTCCTCCAAAACTGAATACATTCACCGAGGTGCCACTCTCACGTATTAGGGCCCTCCAAGATAAAGCGGTTCCGATCCACCTCCTTCCAGATCTCCTTCTCCATATGGTAGGTTGGGAGCCCCGTCCAAGGGTTGTGGTCAACCTAAAAATGCAATCAACTCAAATTAGGATGAGTTTCAGACAAAAGACAAATCTGATTCTATTTACCAAAACAAGGATCCTCACCTGGTCGAGTGTCAAGCTGCAGAGGTAGTCATAGTAACCCTCAAGGTTTAATATCTCTCCTTTAAAGGCCAAGCAAATCGGAGCAAGGCAAAGAGAGTCCTTAGGAGCGTTAGCGAACCATGGAGCAGGAAGAAAACCATGAAAGAAAGCCCAAGCATGCACAGTCAAATACAAACATAAAGTTAGATAATGTAAATGAGAAAGAACCAACATATACTAACAATAAGTGGACAAATGATACCTGAAGAACCATTGAGCAACATCGTAGTACCCTCTGGTGGGTCCTCGTAACCAAGTCAAGGGCAAATTACATCTGAGCCAATATCACCCGGGGTTAGTTAAGGCCACTAACACCCTTAAGATCAGCTAAAGGCTTAATCAACCCATAGTTGATTTCGTTGTTCGAGACTAGGAAGAAAGTCATGCTCAGTAATGTGATAAGGAAAGATCGAACATAGAGTGGAATCTCCTCAACTGAAATAGACCGTCAACCGGTCCAATACTTAACCAGCACGTTGTAACGCAGCACTCTACCCCTAGCATGGATGCTAAACAAATCAATAATGTGTCGGTAAATGATAGAAGTCTTGAAGAACGTCTCCATAAAATCATCAAAGCGGATCACATTCTTGGTCTAGGGTAAATCGGTGATCGCCACAACATCAGACGAGGTAACAATGACCTCCATGATGGCGAAGTGGAAAGTATGGGAAATGTCACACCATCACTACGGCAGCGCAATCGATGTCGCATAAGGCAGCATTGTCGGGGTGCAAGAACTTGGCTATGTCACTAAAATAGGTGGTCATGATGGCTTGGGTAAGCTCGGGCCATGCTGAAGCATCTCGCCACCAAGTCTGGAAGGTAGTATACCAGCATGTATGTCGAAGGACGAGAGACTATAAATAAAAGAACAACAAAAGATCAAGGAAAATATGTTAACAAAACCTTGATTAAAAAATGGACCAAGCCAAAATGAATCGATCCGACCGGTTGACGAGCACGCTGAAGGGGCAATTCACTAACGTAGACCCCTAGGGCTTCATTGGAAACATTGGCGAGCCCCATAGGGGCCTCACTAGAGACTCTGGCGAGCCCCCCATAGGGGCCTTGCCAGATTCTCTAGCGAGCACTCTAAGGGTCTCACCAGAGTTCTAGCGCCCCTCGCTAGAGTTTTGGCAATCTCCCTAAGGGAACATCGCCAGAACTTCTGACGAGACCCCTAAGGGGTTTTGGCCTGAACGTTGAGCCCCTTCGAGCTTGGTCGATATTAGGCGTTCGTCAAAATTTTTTCTAGCAAGCTTCTAGACGTTTTTATGAAAAAAAATTTAATTAGATTTTGTTCTTTTCTAAGCTAATTTCCACGACATGAATTAAGTTTCGATTCAATCGTACATCCTAGAAGAGATAAAAACTAACAAATCCAACAAGTAAATGATAAAAAAAGTAAGTTTTAAGAAATACCTCGACCCGGGGAAGGTGAATCTGAGCTGGGAAATAGGGATTAGCACCTCTATGGGAGTGGTAGGAGTGAATCCTAGCATGGTGTCCCTCTCGCTCAAACCATAAGCATCGTTAATGTCGATAGTGAAAATATCAAGGTGATCAGTAGGTTGAGGTGAAAGGCTAGATGTGAATCGGAGCTGGCTCCCAACGACCTTCGATAACATCTTTAGAGAGAAGGATGAGAGAAAATAACTAGAGAGAGAATGAGAAAGTAAAAATGAAAGAAAGAAAAGAGAATGTTGATTTATTTATAAAGAAAACGAGCAAACCCCACCTCTTCCATGTTCTCCAATAAAACTCTCCTAACATAGCGGAGTGGTGCATGGGACATCCTTGATATTTTTTAACTTACTAAAATTATTATTTCATCATTTTTATTTTTTGATTGAAAGGACAAAATATTTTACTTAGCATAAACTCAATCAAATAATTAAAACAAAATATGTTTACCTTCTTATTTTTTTCTAATTCGTCACAGGAAGTAAATTAACATTTTTTCAAAATTAACACTACTCGCCTTTGAAATGGATATGGAAAATCGACAAGAGGTTAACTCACAAGGGGCACATAAAGACTACAATCAAAGGAAGAAACACTTATCTGTCAAAAATCACGCCGACGTAAGAAGCGAATGAGTCTCCCACAAGGGACACAAATCAAGGATTCAAAGCCGCCAACCACATTAGTCAGGTATTTTCTTGATCCCTCTACTCATTTTATGTGATCATACTAGCTATTTAACCAGCAGCGATCAAACGAGGGGGCAGCTATGAGCATGAAATTTTGTACCAGCTCATGCGTTTGATGATGTTGGCTTTTCAGGATTTATTCCTTGAATCACACAATTTTCGATTATCTAGAGATCTTCAAATGGGAGTGCTCATTGTAAAAATTAATTTAAAATATTTTTAATTATTTAATTATATTTTGAGATTTCGGGGTTAACGAGATTGTGTATAATCATTGGATCTGTGATTTTAACGTTGTTTAGTGAGCCAACATTTTTGGAATGGTAACTTGCTAGATGTGGCCATGTGAGAGCGACCCGTACTAAGCTTAGTAATATTGTTGTCCAGGTTTATATAATCGTCTTAATTCATTTGCACTGGATTTAGAAAAGTCATTTCATGTGTTGCATTGCGGTGAATCATTGAACACCGAAGTGTCTAGAACCGATTATGTTAAATTAGTCTACTGAACATAATAACTTTGTTGAACTTGCATGTTTTCTCTGCTATACTTATTTCATAGGAAAAATCTATATATTTAGAATCTCTAGTCTTCCATACATATATCTGTCCATTCTTCATTCTAATCGTCCCAACTAAAATCCAAAAATATTTTATTTTCTTTATTCCATTTTTCTTGTTGATCTTTAGAGCTAGTCCTTTCCTATGGGATCGATATCTTTTAAAACTACATCATATTACAGTGGTCACCATTTTTTCTATTTAGATAAGCGGTACTGACAACACCTGTTCGTATTTTGAACTTATATCTTATCGGTAGGAAAGTGGGAGACAAGGTTTTTTTCTTCATTATTAAATAAAAAATCCTAGGAGTTATTAGAGTCGAAACCTTGTGAACAAGTTTTTAGCGCCATTTCTGGGGAAGGCAAGTGCGTTCTAGAGATTAATTATATCTATTTATTTCATTTCTTGTATTATACAATTTTCTAATCTTATTCTAGGTATGAAAAGATTATGAAATAATCATCTTGGAGGTGAGACATCATAATATTTCATCTTAATTCTTGACAAATAGAAGATTTTCTTCTATTTGCCCTATTCACATTCGTGAATTCTATTCGTTCTCGTGAATTCCTATTAAAACTTTCTGTTTCTTGTTTTTAGTTGAGTCACGTTCGTGATCTGGGATCACGATCATGACGTGAGCGAAAACTGAAGCAGTTTGAGCAGTTTTTCGATGATTTCTCTCAAATTCTATATATAGAATGCAAATTCTCATAATCCTTCACTTTTGAAATAAAAAATTCCTTTTTCTTCAGACAAAATCTTTATTCCAAACCTTGAAAATCAACCAATCCTTTTCTTCAAAATGTTACACTCTAACCAATCTATTCTCATTCCTCCTTCGAATCTGCAAGAGTTTTATGAAGCACCTTTTCCTATTCACTCTCGAGAGGAAGGTGATCATTTCGAAACTATAAGAGATGTGGAATTCACAAGTTCTTATGTTATCCATAAGAATAGTTTCATTCATCTAGGAATCTATGAGAGGGTAATGTATTATCTTAGGATTCTAAACTTTGTTCTCTATTCCTCTATGAATATTGGGAACAACGAAACTGTAAGGAGATGTTGATATCGTTAGTTTGGGAAAATGCTAAGATGGATAGTCTAGAATTTCATCATCAAGGGAAGAAGTATAAATTATCGAGGAAGATATTGGAGCAGAATTTGGGATTCCCTAAATATTGTTTCTACAAAATGCTTCTTGGTTGGGATCCACTACCAACATGGAATCGCCTTATTAGAAAAGACGAATACAAATAGGAATCTGCCTATAGCTAGTGGATCTGAGACCCCTGTTTATTCATGTTACACTTCTTAGTAGTGCACTTTTTGGTAGATCTAGTTCTGACACAGTCATTCTTGAATAATTGTTTATCTTGGAAGCAGTTTGGAATGGCTTACCTGTGGATGTATCAGGAATTATGATGGGGAATCTTATGTCTGATGCAATTGATCCTGGTAGGATAGCGTACGGGTGTCAAACTATGGTGAATTTATTGGGACAAATTGGAAGATTACCTTTTTGTGCAAAAGTCTTTACTGACGAAGATGAAATTCCGGACTAACTACGGAAATTTTCTTCAAGTACGGGTTTCTAACTAAATGCATTGGTGAAAATGGGATAACCTATGATTATAAATCATGGCATGAGCGAGTAGAAGCCAATAAAAAGCAAGAAAGAGAAATCATTAAGGAAAAAAGGAGTAGTTCCACCAATCTTAAGAGGAAGTTGAATGAATTAATGGAAGATCAAATCTCTATTCATCGCAAGATTAACAACATCCATAATTTGGTGTATGATGTTGAAAGAGATCTGCTAGAGTCACATTATAAGATTGATCAGAAGATTGAATTATTAACTCCTGAATGAATAGGTTTCTTTTGTTTTCAGATTAGAACCTTGTATAGTGTTTCTTTTTAAATTTAGTTGTGTTTGTTTGTTGTTTGTTTGCTTGTTTGTTTATTTGTGTTTCATTGTTAGTTTGTAAATATTTGTTGAATATGAAATGAAAAATTTGAAAAACAAGACGTTGATGTTCAATTGCTATCTTCACCATGAAAAATCAAGGTATAATAGTAAATATTTATATTTTGTATTTAACAAAGTTTGTTTGTGTTTTTGTTTCTAAGTTGTTATAGGTGCAAGTCTAAAAATTGAAGAAATTTGAAGAATAAAGAAGATCACGACTGCGACACAATTCATGCTCATGAATATTAGATATCAATACATTCTATTTTTATTGTGAAGAAAGTCACGATCGCGACTAGCCTTCACGATTGCGATACAGGTAAATTGTAACCATTACAGATAGTGTTCAAACACGTGACAGATGTCCGTAACCACCACTAATGGCTAGTTTTGAGCATAAACGGCTATATTATCATTAAGACCAATTAGAGACCCCTTAACCTCTATAAATAGGTCCAAGTTGAACCCTAGCCACCACATCCTTTCAAAAAGCTTACAAAATTCTAAAATTCTTCATCTTATACCTTCTACATTCAAAACCTTTTCAAACCTTTTCTTAAAAAACCAAAATGACTCGTGTAAAGAGAGCAGCAAATAAAAGAGGAGCCCAATCAATTCAAGAAGAATTTGATTGTCCTTTCCCTTTAAGGACAAGAGAAGAGGGTAAGAGATTTTAGATGCTCAACAAGTTGGATATCACCCGGATGATATTCCTCAATTTAGTCTTCTTGGAAACTTTGAATATTCGTGAAGAGATAGAGATATACCAATCGGCTCTTGGTCTTACAAGATTTGTGAATTTGCATTTTCCACAAAATCGAGAATGGATTCTCGAATGTGTAGTGACATTCGACTTTGAAGATTCAAGGAAGAGGGTAATTCAATTTCGTAATCAATGACAGCAATAAACCATCACAAGAGAGATGATGGGTGATTGGTTCGGTTTCGAGATTATCAATTCATCAAGCAGGATGGATTCTTTCCAACCAAATTGAGTTTGGGCAGAATTATTAGGTAAGAGAGTCCTTGATCCCAAAAACTATCCTAACAAACTTATTAAGGATGAATGCATTCTTCTTCTCCACAAATACCTTTCCACTTCAGTATTTTATCGAGTAGAGAATACAAAGGTCCAAAAGAAAGACTTGTTTTTTCTTTCTTGTGCTATGATGAAACAAAAAGCAGAATTTGTGGATATCATATGGGATATGATAAAGAAGAACTCAATAAGCATGAGAAGCAAGATTGGAGCGGCCGAAATTATAACCACTATCATCTTGGGTGCAAGAGGTGAACTCCCCTATGTCCAACAACCGGGTGAGTATTTTTGTTACATGGATGGGAATTATTTGAAGAACACTGGACTACTTCAAGAACACTATGGTGTTTATTCTTTCTACTCCTCCTCTAACCAACTTGATTCAAGAAGATTCTTCAATCGGACCATCAAATCCAACAGTTAGCTGTCACAAAGGAAAAGCTCCAATGAACGTAAAAGAAGAAGTAGAAGAAGACGAAGAAGAAGATGAAGAAGCTCCAGAAGATTGGAAGGCAAGCATGCAGCTTAAGTTGGACAATTGCCAAGTGGAACTTGGAGTTATGAAGAAAGACATGAAGATTCTAAAGAAAAGTAATAAATCGATGCTTCAAAAATTACTTTCATTCTTTAGAAAACAAAATTGTCAATTCACTCCTAGTCCCCCGGATTCTCCTTCACAATAGAACAGGTTTATTCTTTACTTTACTTTCTCCTTTTCAATTCTATTTTTATACTAGCTTTAGCTTTAGTTTTTTATTTTTATTAAATGTCTCACAATGAGGACATTTTGTTTTTTAAGTGTGAGGGGGCATTTGTAAAAATCCCGTAAAATAGAAAAAAATTAAATAAAATAAAAAAATGAAGAATTTGAAAATTTTTGTTGATTTTCATGTTATTTATCCACTATCTATTCTTATACTTTACTAACATTTGTCCAAGGTTATTGTGAGTGTTAGTTATTACAAGTTTGATGTTAGTGAAAGTTTTAAGCGCATGTTAAAATTGAGCGTTATTAGCACAACATTTAGCATTTGGTAAGGATGAGTGGTGAGTAACATTCAAGAGAAACATTCCAAGTAAGTTTCGATATATATTTCAATGCAACATGAATTAGTATAAGTTATATAGTTTTATTTTCTTGCTTCCGAAAAGTTTAAGAGGAATAATATCTAATAGTATTCTTACTATGAGTTTTATATGAAAATCTCGAATAAGTCCTATAAGTATTGACTATGTTCAAAGTGTTGGGAAACTATAGCCATAATACTTTGAAATTGATCAATAAAGGATGAGGGTATTAAGAGTGAAAAATCAAAAGAAAGAGATGATAACCAATGAGTTATGCAAAAGGTGAGAAATGGTACAAAGTAGAAACTGCAACCATTCATTGAGTGAAAAAAGAAAAGAAAGCATAGCACGAAAAATGGGTGCAAAGTACAAAGTACTTCAAAAACATATGCTTGAAAGAAAAAAAATGAGAGTGGTATAGAGCATAAAATGCAACCATTGAAAAAAGGGGAGAGTGGTATGGAGTATAAAAAGCAACCACTGAAAAAAGGGGAAAGTGGTATGGAGCATAAAATGCAACCATTGAGAGTGTTTTAGCATCCTAGGTTACCTAAAAATGCTTTGAGAGAAAATTAATCACTGTGATTTCTATGTCCTTTATACTTTATACTATGCTTAAGAGAAGGAAATATTCAAATATGCATATAACGCTTCTATGCAGATGCGATTTGGTTGACTCTCCATTAAGAACAAAGGTATGCAACTAGACTATATAAATAGCACATTACTAATTTGTGGGAAATTTCGGGCTTCTACTTGAATCTTATTCAAAGTGGGAATGTGGTACTCACTACAATAGTCTTTTTCCAAATGAGGTACGAACTTGATTACCAATTTATACACTTCTGTTGAATTTACCTTGAGGACAAGGCAAAAGTTAAGTGTGGGGGTATGATAAGTGAATAATTACACTTATTATCAATATAATTTTACACACTAAACACTATAGTTTAAGTCATTTTTATACTTCATATAAAAGATTTCACGTGGTATGTAGTTGTTTTTGGTGCAAATGTAGATACTAGGTAAATCTTGGGAGTAAAATGATCTAGAGTGGAATTCTATGTAAAAAGAGTGAAAAAGGTGTGAAAAAATGCGTG
>CATIWQ010420958.1:0-20955 GCA_949673415.1 Euphorbia schlechtendalii | reverse complement strand
AGGGGTAGGCTTAGGGGTATGGGTTTAGGTGTAGGCTTATCTTGATATCAAATATTAACGAACATTTGACAACCGATAGGCCTTCATGGTGTCAGAAAATCCATATAGCCAACCCCACCTGTGTGGGATAAAGGTTTAGTTGATTGATTGATCAGTTGTAAATGACTACAAAGAGTTCCTAATGACACTAACCAGTGCCCTTACAGTTCTAAAAATAATGGTGATATATAAGTACCGTCCTAAATATTTAAAAATAGTGGTGACCAATCGAACAAATATCCAAAGCCTCAGATGGTACCTTTTTAAAATGAGCATGACTTCTGCGAAAAATCTCTAGCCCAGCTTCAATCTTCATTTGATGTCAAGAAACTCCAATTCAGTTGCGGTGGGTGTCAAACCATGGTCCGAGAGATATTCAGCACTGTGAAACTTTGTTAAGTGCCTCATTCCACTATCACATAGAATGGTTACAATAGTGTGGCCAGGGCCCATTGCCTGCGCAACTCTAACAGCCCCAACACAATTCATGGCTGAAGAACTCCCCAAAAAGAGGCCGTCATTTTTCAAAAGATACCTGGGAAAAGTTTTCAATTTTATATGTTGTGAAAACTGAAAACATTGTCCGGAAAAATAAAAATTAAAGCATATCGCAAAAGGGTAAGAAGATTTCACCATGTTCCAGCAGGCAATTGATTTAATGAGAACTAATAGTTTTACCATGTTAAAGTAAGAAAACTTTACTTTTTCAGTTCCTACATAATTAAAAGATGGCATAAATGGCTTATAAACAAGGACGAGGACGAACCTCGACATTTCAACAGCCTCCTTATCCGTGCCTCTAAAAGCACCATCAAGTTTAGCCTTCATAAAATTTTGTGTTACTCTGTTAATGCCAATTCCTTCTGTTATTGTATCAAAGGGATTCTTTAGCCTTTTCCCTTCAGCTTCCTCTTTTGTGTACATCACTCCCCTTGTGATCTTATTATACAAACCAGAACCAGGAGGATCTATGAGAAAGCATTTGATGTTTGGATTCTTATCCTGTAAAAAGCATGATAATAACATATTGGACACCCCAACATAATGTAATACTAAAACTTCTAGAGAAAATATTCTAACCTGCAGATATCTGGAAATACCAGCCACAGTTCCACCAGTGCCTGCCGCTGCCACAAATGCATCTAAACTACCACTGGTTTGTTCCCATATCTCAGGCCCAGTACCTTCATAGTGAGCCCGATAATTAGCCAAATTTTCAAATTGATCTGCAAAACAACCACCGCTGAAATGTTTTGCAAAAACCGAGCCTTCATTTTCTACATCGCAAGTGTGACCATTAATTTGCTGAGCATCTTTGACATCAATTTTTCCATTCAATCTATGCTTTGCTGCTACTTCATTTGCTTCTATTGCCCGTCGCCTTGCAATATTAACATAATGGTCTCTGTGTGTAATTGAAACTGGTCTTACCCTTTCGACAGTAGCACCCAGTGCTTCAATAATTTGAGACTAACAAAATGTTTAGAAGGTAAATACATATAAGTTTGTTGCTATTTATACCCAAAACATAGTTCAAGAATAAAACTGAGAAGAAAACTGGTACAAGGAATATACTTGCTAAGTCTCTAAAGTGTAAGCTAAGGGGGCTCTCTTGTACTCATACACACTCTCACCACCATTGCCACAAAAAGTAAAAAGATTTTTCAGTACATTTTTTTCTTTGTATAGAAGCAACAAATGTTTTAACAGAGTCCTGCAAATTATCCAAATTTCTATCGTTCATTTCTGTCTTATTTTTGAACCTCTCAAAAATTTCTAAAAAGGCAAGTATCATTGAAAAAGGTCATCGAGAAATTTTTTATGTGCATGATTTCTTCTATGAACTATATAAATTCCAAAACTCGTAAGCTCTGGCATGAGAATCCTATAGGAAAATTATTTACAATCCTCGGAAACACAATATATCCATACCTTCTCAATCGCAACATCATCTGGAATAACCACATGACATTTACATCCAAAAGCAGGGGCAACCGTAGCAAGGCTGATTGCAGTGCTTCCAGCACTTCCTTCAGTCACAACACCACCTGGGGTTAGGTGGCCAGATGCCAGAGCCTGTCCAAGACAGCAGTTTAGGAAAAAAATAAGCAATACAGGTAATGGTGAAGACAAACAGATATTTATTTACTGCCATAAATAAATTCCCATCTGACACTGAAAAGGGTGTGCTATGTCAAGGAATTCAACATCTTTTGGACAGCATTCCAAAACATAATTGAAGCACTTGATGCTACTAATTTTACTCACAATTCATAAATTCAGGGCATACGTTAAATGTGAGAAGATAGGTTAATATTTGAGTTCAAAAGGCAACAGTTGGTTGCGGAATGAATCACAAAACATCACATATCTCAGCCTTCTCAGAATTTTTCATAGAAAATTCAATCGATTTTTTTTCTGGTGTATTTATATAAAGCCAACATTTGTGTTTGTTTTGAAAAAGATTGATTGAGCTCCAGCTTAACTGCTTAGCCTCAAGATCTATGCAACTTTAACTAAAAGGCAAGGCACCTAATTTTCATTATATAAAAAGTTCAACTAGCAGTCTAACATGAATACTTGATTGAACATTTCTCTTGTGAATCAATTTCGATAAAAAAAAGTCCTAGTTAACAGTAGGTAAAATAAACCGCATAAGTCATTCCTTTTGTGATCCTTCCTAATGTCTAAAATTAATATCATATTCAGCTGCCTAACATACACACACAAATAATCAAGACTACTTCAAATTGTAATTAGAAGTAGATTCAAATAATGTAACCTCTTCAATTATTTTGACGGCGACTCGATCTTTCACACTGCCTCCTGGATTCAGAAACTCACACTTCCCAAGAATCTGAAAAAAGAAACAAATATAAGCACTCAAAAGAATAGGAATTTAAAAAAAATCTTAGAATTCCTACTACAAAAAACTTCAACACCATCGCGAAGAAAAATCGATAGAGAGCATAATAAAAGTACGATAAAATCGAGCAAACTAAGCGGCGAAGAAAAGAAAATTACAAAAAATTGAAGCAGAGAAACTTACTTCACAACCGGTAGCTCCAGAGAGGCTATTGATTCTGATCAAGGGAGTGTTACCAACTGCATCAACGAGACCATTTCTCAGCTTTTTCCTCTTCTTCAAAAGGTCGGAGGAATTTTGATAGGACGAGTTCTTGTAGAGTAGAAAGGAGAAGACAGCCATGGATAACGAGATCGCAGCTATAACGGCTCCTGTGATTTTCACAGCTGCCATAGTAGCGGTTGGAGCTCTGAATGCCCAATTAACAATTAAAAGCTTGCAAAGGTAGGCAGCAGATTGGCCACTTGAAATGACAAGTCTTGTGGGCTCTATTTACTGGGTCCAGCCCATTTGTCCACTCCTTTTTACACGCTTTTTTAAAAATTTTGATCCTCACTTAAGTTTCTTTCTTAGATTTTTTTAATCAAAATTTTTACAAGGAAATTTGTTTTTCGGTGAAGACTTTATTTTTTAAAAAGTCAAGGCCATTTTGTTGTGGTTTGAAATTTAATTCACTTGTAATGGTGGGAAAAGTTACATTAACTTTGCAAGAAATTAAAGTTACCATGAAAAAACTTTTATAATAATATTAGTATCTTCAATCAGAAGGTTTACTATGAACATAAATTTAATCAAATATGAAATGAAAATAAGAAAAATTATTTTATATGGTATATATATATATATTCTATTTAAAATAAAATAAGCACATTTGAAGAGAATATGTAATAAATCAATAAGTTAGTTCGATTTAGAAATAAATTGAATAAGAAAGCATACAATCACATTATAGATTTGAAAAATTGATTAGTTCTTAAGATTTATAACAAGGTTTTGAATTCGAACATTGTGACTCAATTAAGACCCACATGCCTCAACTGGGGTGCCTCGCGAATAACTCATATAAGATTTTGGGACAAAACTCAGAAGAATGGAATGAACAACAAAAATAAGTTTGAGTTGGGGCACATGAGAATGAGGACAAATTAGGGAAAGAGGAAGCATGTGAAAGCAACTACACTCAACAACATATGTCCCCTTTACCCAATCCTGGATTTCCTAGGCATTTGTCAGTAACTTCAAACTTTACAAATTCAACCCACTTCCATTTCTCAACCTTAATGATTCACTTTCACTAATATTACGGTATTGCCATTTACATAAGCAACGAACTTGATTTAGGGTTAGTTTGATTATTCATTCTCAAGTTGCTTTTTGAAAATTTTTTTTAAAAACTTTTCTTATAGAAGAATTGATTTTAAAAAAAACAAGTCATACATGATTAAATAATGTGAAGAATCAAAATATGTTGTTCAAAATCAAAATATGAAATTTTATAAAAAGTTTATGAGAAAAATTTATAGGGACAGCAGTTTAAAAAACAATATAAAACAACATTTGAAAATCCTAAATTTTATAAAAATTTCAATATAAACATTACGACTTCATTTTCATGAACTTAATGATATCTTACATTCACCTAATACCAATCAAATTTCCTGAATAAGTCTCAACTATGGACGACATCTAAATTAATCTTTTATCGTCAACTTACGAGTGCCTAATAATCAACAGAATACAAATAACATCTACTTCGGAAAAAAGTATATTTATATTCGATCATATACACAAAATCAAAAGTATTGATATATGATGCATAAACTACATATCAATAAGTATATAAGCATAGTTACGAATAACTAACCAAAATTTTATAATATAAAATATCAGTTAAAAATTAACATGTTTCCATTCATATTTGTCACGTGAACTTGGAGGAAACTAAATTTGACAGAGACGCAACGATAAATCACTTCATCTCAAATTCAAACGTGTACAAAAAGGATTTCCGCAACAAAAGGGAAATATCTTAGGAGACACTTTTATTGGATACTTGTACATAACATACATGTTGACTGTCAATGCTGAAAAATAAATAGACCGTGTATTTAATAAATTTTGTCATTTTATGTCTTATGTCATTTTGAAACAATAAACATATATTTATATATCGATTTACTAGGTTGTAGTTTTTTCACGTTATTTGTCGACATTGATAGATAGGTTAACAAATTATTGTGATTCAATATTCATGTAGGGATGGTAACGGATCCTGGACCCGGTCCGGATTCGTTTTTTAGGATCCGAATCTCAATTTTATGAAACCGTCGGATCCGGGTCTAGGAAAACGGGTCCTGATCCGGGTCCGGATAATGAAACCCGGACCCGGATCCATAATTAAATATTAATTGTACTTTTTTATTTATTATTTACCTCGAAAATATTGGATAATTAATATTATTTGATATCCACGTAAATCCAATTACATGAACATAATTAAATGAGCATGTAAACTATTTAAAATAAGGTGAAATGTTCAAGTATGAAAGCTGAAACTAAGAATTTGATGTAAATTATATGAACCCGTTTTAGACCCGGATCCATAAATTATGGATCCGTCGGATCCGGGTCCAATATATTCAAATAGATCCGGGCGGGGTCTAAGCTGGACCCGGCCGGTTGCCATCCTTATATTCACGGTATTCGTTGATCGGATAAAATTAAAAACATTCAACAATAGACTTCTTAATCATGTAGACTTCAAAATAGTAGCATTCAAATTTACGGATATATGTTTTGAATGTGTGAAAAGTGAAAAAGGAGTAAATTTGGTGGTTTGCTTTTTTTTTTTTTTTTTTTAATTTTCAATTTAGTTTCCAAAATTTCATTTGGGTTGAAAAAATCAAAGGAGACGGAGGAGAAGGGCAATTTAGGAAAGAGAATCATTTGATAAGAGAGAAAAAAGTAACAAAAATTTACAGTACATTTGGGTCCGAGCTCCGACCCACAACAAAACAACTTCCTGTTAGGGAATCTCTTCGCTGCAATTAAAAACCTCTCCATTTCACCATTTTCACTTCTCTCTCCATCTCCATCATCACCGTCCAATCTAATCTCATCATGTCTGCTCCTCCTCCGCCGTCAACCGCCGCTAGCAACGCCGTTCTCGACAGACTCATCAAGTACAAATACTATTTAGCGATTGGCCTCGCGGTTACTGCAATCGTCGTTGCTCTAGTCCTCCTCGCTCCGCGATTCTTCGAAGTGTTGTACTACTTCTCGCCTCTGTTGTTTTCAACTGCGCTGTTTTTCGCGACCATCGTTTTGTTCTCGAAGACATCGGCTCCGAACGGCGAAGGAGCTAACGGTTTAAACGCGGGCGAAGAGCTGTTAGATTATGTGGCCGGCCCAAACGATCCGCTGTTGGAAGATTTGAAACAGGAGTAGCTGTAATTTATTCATCTTTCTTTCCGTTGATTGATTTGTAGTTTATGGAGAAGCTTAGTTGAATTAATGTAATATCTGAACTGTAGAATTTCAGCGGAAGAAGAAGAAGAGAGTAATAATATGTCGTGAAGTAAGAACAGATCTCCATTTTTTCCTGATTTATTTATTTATTATTTTTGTTTATCTTTTCAATTGAAAGGAAAAGGGAATGAATGATGAGTTGAGGTCGGTGACTGGTGCGCTGACTGTGATTTTGACTAGTGACGCTTCTATGTGTTTTTCTATATTGCGCACCCCGTGCGTGTTGCACACCAACCTGGAAATCAATTTGGTAGTGTGGTGAAATTTTTGGGCCTACATTTGTCACATAAACTCATTGAGTATTATTGTACATATCTCATTTAATAAAAACTATAGTGTAGCAATAAATGATATCTGAAAATTTTCCATCTTGAATAGAGAAAGCACAATAAAATTTATTTATTTTTACATTAAAAACAAATACTAAAAGAAACTTGAGCATTTTCGGACTATGTGTTTTGAGCGGCGGAAGTAACAGATAGATATTAGGTCTACTCATTTATATAGAGAGGACATTCTCAATTGTTCTCTAATTTTTGAGCATAAAACAACAGATTTTCTTACGATTATTAAACTGAAAACAATTAAAAAAGTATATTGTTTTCAGCAACCACATTAGTTAAACTAAATAATCCCATATACAAAATCTTTTGCAAGAGTTTCTTCTGAAAATCAAATTTTGTTATTATGAAACTTATGTATACTAATTGCTAAATGAATTAAATAATAACTCTTATGCAATATTTAGTGGTTCGGTTCTTTTTTACAGCAAATGTTACAGAATGCAGAATCTAACAATATATATTTTTATTAGATATGGTAAAAATAATATTTGCAGCTTTCATGATCAGAATCTGTATTGAATTTAATATTTCTCTACCCCACCACGAGCCACATTTAGCAATTGACTGTGGAAGTTGTCAAATCTTGTTCAACTGATTTAGAATTTTTAGTTCATCCATCCATGCCTACGTTAGTCAAAGATTAAAACTTCATAAATTATAACAAGTTCTTTAACTATGTGTTTCATACAATTTGAAAAGCTAATGTGCAAAGCGAACTTAATCCGGTACACTGAAAAATGATAGGGTAATATTCAACTATTATGACCGGTACATATTGAATTAAGTTCAATCCTTTAAATTATAATATTAATGATTAAGCTACCCACAATTTACTAATGTGTTGTCGTTATATATTTAATGTCAGCAATTTTGATTTTAATCTCAATTTTAACAGTTTTTTTCACGTGAATCTAGATATTTTAGAATACCTTGTTTCTGTGCATTGCATGTATCTCAATTTTCAGTTAATAAGATACATATATTGTAATGGAGCATAATATCCTAAAATAATAGACTCCATGCAAAATTTCTTCAATTTTAATGATTAAGTTACACCCAACTTACCGGTGTGTAATTAGTATACATTTAGGGCTCGTTTGGTTGGTGGAATTATTATTCCATGAAATAGAAGAAAAACGAATGGAAAAGGTGAAAAAAAGGTGGAGTATTTGCTAAGAACAATCGTCGGGATGGAATAACATAAAGACCTTTTTGGACCCTGTGATCTAGTCGGTCTGTCCGTTTGGTCCCTTTGCTATACATGTTACTCATTTGATCCTTGTGCTATATAAATAGTTATCTTTTTGGTTCTTATGTTGTACCATTGTTACCCATTTGATCCTTGTGGTATGAATTATTTAACTTTTTCGACCTTATGTGGTAAAAACTATTTTAGCAAAATATCACATAGTATGTACTAAAGGATCAAAAGGGCAAGAAATTGGATACCACAAGGTCCAATTGGGTAACATGTATAACATAGGGACCCAATGGACAAACTGATAATACCACGGGGCCTAAAAAGTGTTTATGCCATCCTAATTATCATACAACTCATTTAATTAGTATACATTTTCTTATTCATTTTTCTTCTATTTTACGAAATAGTCATTCTACTTACCAACCAAACGAGTGTTAAAAGTTAAAGAGGTTTTAGTTTGACTATCATTTGCAATTATGACTTTTGATTGTTCTTTATATATTTACGCAAACTTTTCTAGTATCCTGATATTGTGAAACTATATTATTTGGATTCAATTTGTTAATGGGATTTAATTTGTTTTTGCCCATGCATTACTCTGTATGTACGCTATATTTCAATATACATGATATCATATTTTTGTCAAAAAACTGTTAAGACTGAGTTTTCTTTATACTTATAATTACTTTATTTATCAACGAAATAACTAATATTGAACTCAATATCATCTTTAGATGTAATATAAATTTTGGTAAATTTCATATATGAATACTAGAAACAAGTTTGTATTTACTATTACAAATTATATATTAGGTTATTTAATAATTATGATCACTTATTCTTCTCAATACACCATATAAACATGCAACTTTAAACAGCCGCACGTAAAGTTCTGCTAAACAAGCCATTAAAAATAAATGGTAAGTTTCAAAAACATGTATTCATGATTTGAGTAATTTTTGATAATTACTTAAATTATTCATCAAAATTTGAGTAATTTTTAAAAACTATTCATTTTATTATGATTTTTTAAAATTACCAATCACATTTTAATCGAAAAAAATATATGAACTTCTAAAAAAATTTTAAAATTTATCACTAAAGTGTATCGTATCATTATTGATTATGTTGCAAAATTTCAGTTCAAAATAAACAAGATTATCCCTTTTTATAGCGCAATTTTAAATTGAAAATCATGTTTTTACGAACTTTTGAAACCATAAGCACTCTTTTGAAAAAAAATCTCACAAAAATCATTTTGCAAATCAATCAAATCAGAGAGCATGTTTTTTAAATTTACCCAAAATAAATTCAACAAAAATATCATATTTCAAACAAAAATATTAATAGTCTTCTTTCACTCTCGTATAATTTTCCAAGTTCCAACATCCAAAAAACTTGTAATATTAGCTCTATACAAAGAGTTGTAGCTTCCAAGTAACAGTTATCAGTTTGATTTCATGACAGTTTATGGCTTCAGTGAAGTGATAGTTTAACTTGACAGTTTCAGAAATCAAAATTACAAAGACATTGATCCTTAGTCCCTTTGCATTAGTATTGCTTCTCTACATGTACCAAACAGGTAAATATCACTATGCAAGTGGATATAACCATGCGTTGCTTATGCTAAGGGTTTTTAAAAATTTTCCAACCTAAGCTAATTTATTACTTTTGATGACATGGAAGGTAGACATTAAAAACATGCATAAGTAGGTATTAATATACAAAGAGTAGTTCTTACATCGATACAAGTCGAAATTACGCTTCATGGTATTTTGGGGTCACGTATTTGTTTGTGTTGTTTGCGCAAGCACTAAGTCGGATACAGACAAGGTTCCAGATTCGTCAACATCGAGATTCTCGAACTCCTCCATCACAAGTGAGATATCTTGTTCAGTTATCTTACCCATCTCTTTCAGCTTATACAGAACAAACTCACCAGCCCTATAAAATGGTAACACACAGTGATCAACACATCAGTTTCACAATGAACAGTTAAACATAGCATGAGAATCCTTGCAATAACACATACTTGATATTTAACTTATTTTCTTTTATTATTTTGTTATTTTTCTGGTTCTTTAATAATATTCGAGCCGGGTTTCACGGTCTCAGCTTCATTAAAAAAAAAAAAAGCTTACCCAACAACTCCATCATCATCAATATCAGCTGCCTCCAAATCTATGTTGGTTGTCTTTCTAGTGAGAACCCAGTTGATCAGTGTCTTTTGCCTGCTTTCAGTGAATACCTCGGCAATGTAGAGCAAACACAGACCTAGAATAATGGTACTGATCAGTATCCAAAATATGGCGAAAACACGTCCAGCTCTTGTCGAGAAGCTCCGATCTCCATACCCTAAGGTTGTGATAGTTGAGCATACACAATAGATTGCGTCGATTACGCCCATGCCCTCCATCTGAAGAAGGAAAATGGTTCCAAGCAACATAAGCAACGAAAGAAATCCAATGGCCAAGAAACACTTGTATCTCACTCTGTTGGATTCGATTTTATTTATGCTTCTGCATAGACCCAGATTTTGACCCCTGTTTAGGGCATTGACCAGCAGTATTTCCTGCTTTTCTACCAGGTAGTCGGCCGCTTTGCTTAATATTAGTCCGCCAATTGCCATACCTGAGAAGACAAAAATACATGCTAGCATTTTCACCAAGGAAGTGTTTGGCACGAGGTCCCCGTAACCCACAGTTGTCATAGTCACAACGCAGAAATAAACAGCGTCGATAATTGGATTTGTTTTCGTCCCTCTAATATCATCCCTCACCAAGTAAAAGCATAAAGTACCGACACCCAAGTAGACACCCAGGAAAAGGGCAACTTTCCTAATACTTGGGTGGAGTGTCTCGAATATGGATTTGGGACGTGCAAGCGAGAGACGGACATCATGGTCAATATCAGAAGGAACAAACTCTGGTGGAGGAGCACTTTTGACACGGCGAAATCTTCTTCTTTTGCGAGCACAATTGCCACTAGTTTGAGGGCTGGAATCCACTGACCCTGACAGCAAGGGCTGTTTCACGCCATTGGAGGCCATTGAGATAATATAAAAAAAGTGGAGTTTCTCTTAATAATCCTGCAAAGAATTAGACATGTTGAGCTACAGCTAGGAACTGCCACTAGCATCTATCCAAGAAATAAAAAGTTAAAACTCATAATTTGAATGTGTATATGTTTTTTATCAATTGGCATTCTTTGCTATGTGTCAAAGTCTGGACACTTTCATTAAAGATGTTTCAATTTAAGGTCCATAATATTTAGTGTGCCAGAAAGTACACTTTCCACATTATCTGTCATATTTTGACAAGAGAACGATAAGGGAAAATGATTGAGCTAATCTCTATTCCAGTTATCCTAATTTATTCAATCATAGACTTCAAGTTGCAATCAGAAAGAAAAGGAGGACTGCCATGATATTGTATCATAATTAGCTCTGAGAAAATAACTGAAGAAAAGAAAGAACAAAGTCACGACGTTGATCTGCAGTTAAAAAGGAGGAAAATGGTTTCAGGGAACCTTACATGCTAGCAAAGTTAAGTTCAAGCTCACTGACAAGTCAAACCACAAGTTCCATTTTCATTTAAAAGGAGCTATTCCGCAAGAATTACATGTGGAAGCAGGTTTTTCTGAAACTTCAAGCGCTACCAAGTAAATAATTTCTCACCAATTTATTCCCTGTACCGGTAAATTTCCCCCACAACAAACCCTGCTGCCTCCACATCATACAACAAAATTTGGTCACGTAAACTCATGCTTTGGGGTTCAGAAAAAATCTAGAGGCAAGGAATTATGAACACGCGAAGTTCCGTAATTCGATCTCAATTCACTATATTCAACTTGATTTTGGCTATCTACAAATCAATGTACCTCATAAACGAGCCAAAATCGTTGGATCTAAAGTCCCAAAACAGGGGGATTCTAATTCTTATACAATTACTGAGCAGGATTGATAAGATAGAATAGGGAATTCCACAATTAAACAACAAGAGATGCGGAAAAAAATAAAATGGCGAGTTACCATAAATACTGGACTCAGCAATATTGATCGTGGAAACTTCGCGAGCACATAAACAAATAATTGCAACACCAAAAAAACAAGAAAGATGGAAATTACCTGAGGAAGAAGAATTACTTCTAGTTATCAACTGATCTCCATGTTCAACACAATGAAAGAAGGTTGTGTTTTGTGTAGTATATCCTTGAAATTTCTTTTACTGTATCTTCAGTCCAATTTTTCAAAGCTTATGCTGCTCGTTTGGGCTTAGCAATCGTGAATTATGCCTGCGATTTTGCTCATATTTATTAAATTATGTTTGACTTCAGTGTTAATTTTTACGTAAACCTACGTATGCATCTTTACTTGAACTTAAACATGTCAGTTGTAACTACTTAATTGTGCTATAATTTCTAAAAAAGGAAAATAAACATCTATTCAACATAAATAGAAAATATCATCTGCATTTTTAGTTAATCAAAATTATACAAATGTAGTTGACCATGTAGCTTTTGCTTTATAGAAAAAAGATTTGGGTTTTTCTTTACTAAAATGATTTGAGGATCTGATTATCACTTTGCTAGACGAAGTCAAAGCCAATTTACTTTATAAAGACAAAAAAATATCTATATCCTTCTACTATTTTTTTTATTAGTTTTAAATAATTTTTAATTTTACTGTTTAAATATATAGGCATTTCTTCTTTATGAAAAAATAGTCGCCAAATTAAGCTTTTATTAATTAGGTGTTGTTTTCTTCAATTTCTAAAATCTGAACTGAATTAGATTTAATGAACCTGAATTTAATTGAACTTACTAATAACACATTAATAATTAAAATAATAGTAAAAATCAATAAATATTAGAAATTAATAAATTATTAATACTATCCATTACAAATAGCAATATTAATAACTACATATATAAAATAATTAATAAAACAATTTTAATAAAATTAATGATAAAAATTATTATAATACTTAATATCATTTAATTGAAATTTTATTATTCAAATAATAATTATTGTTACAATTACAAGTAGATTAATAATAATAATAATTATAATAATATATTGTTGTTTGGATTCAAATTATCATTTATTATTGGATTACAAAAACGTAATAGTTTTTTTAATTAATAAATATTCTTATTTTATTTTCTCATATCACATTTTCCTATTAATCAATACCATAATTATAATTAAAAGTATTATTATATTATAGTTACATAAATAAAATTATTATATCAATAACACTAGTATTTATTACTATTTAAAGACTAGTCTTGCTATATATATATATATATATAAAATTAATTTAACTACATTGTTTGATAATTATTTTTTCTATATTAATATTTTTATCATTGTTCTTCTTATTAATATGTTTAATATTAATTTTTATTGAAGTATTAATTAGAATAATTATTATTAAAATTAGAATTATGAACCTGAACTGAATTTAATAGACCTTAACTGAACTGAACTTAATAAACATGAACTGAACCTAATTGAACTGAACTAAACTTAACTAAACCAAATTGAAGGTGAAAGGAACAAGGCCTTAATTATATGGTACGGGTTACCCTAATAATGCCACCACCTTTAGAGTATCTCCAATAGTTAGTTTATTCTAAACTTAAGTGGCATATGGAATATACATCTAAATTAATGACAAATATAAATGAACTTGATATTTTGTAAATTTGCCACAATAGGTTGTGGTATCTAATTGTCTATTAGGTCTTTAATTATATTGTTTCAAATTAAATAATAAAAATCAAACCATTTAACTATTAAAATAATATTTAATTAATGAGTCATCAAGTTTTTTTATTGTCTATTTGTGGACAATCAAATTAATAATCTTCAAAACTTGGAGTGCCACATCAGCTTTGAGAGATGAATAGACTAGTTATTGTAAATATATTTTTTTAATTAAAAATTTATTTATACCAAAGTGTCAAGAAATATAATTAAATAGACAAACTATTGGAAATGCTTTTATGACCAATATTTTAAAATATATGATAATATATATATATATATATATATATATATATATATATATATATATATATATATATATATATATATATGAACCAAATGAGTTATTTTTGAATATTTTATGTACTTATTTATTTAAAAAATGCATAAAAAAATTAAATAGTTAGTTGCAACTTGTTTAACTCAATTAAGTGGGTAACTATTTTTCCTTTTACCAATATGAGTTAATATTTTTATTTTCCTTTCCTTTTTAAATTTCTTTTTTCTTTTTACTTAGTAATTTTTTTTTTAGTTTTCTCTTCATCGATCTATCTCATCTCTTCCACTCTCCATCTGTTCTTCTTTCTTTTCTCCATTTTTTCTTTTTTCCTGCAATTTTGATCTTGCTGTTGATATTCTCTCCCTCTATCTCTCTGGATCTTCTCTTATAATAACGATTCGTCGGATATGTCATTGTTGATTTTTCGGAGATGCAACAAATCTCTCAATTTCCATTTCATGAAAAATGAAAATTGTAAAATTACGCTATGACATGATTTAAAATTATTTTACCATTTCATGGTAATTCCATGAAAACCCCATCCATAAAATGACTAAACCCGATCCACGACAATTCTCGTTCATAAACTGTTCAAGTAATTGGATCCGGGCCGTCACTGCGCCTGTAAAATGCTAGCAACAAAGCTTCCTATTGTCGCGCTGGCTTTTGATTTATTTGAACTTGCAAAACTGAAAGAAACAAAGAACGGAATAAGATGGAGGGAAATCGAATGAACTCAAAATGGCTCAGTGGTTTACTTTAGAGAGTTAGAGGTCCTCTAACTTTCTTAAGAACACTTTCAGTTTCATTGTTTTTGTTTAAAAAATCTTTCCACCAATGCTTAATTACACATTTTGTCCATTTTTGTTGCAGATTTTACTATATCATTGTTTGCAGATCTAAGCGAGGGACGATCTCCCGCCATCTTCATCGATAAATATATAGAAACTACTGCACAAATCTAGAAGCTGACTGGTGCATTTATTTTCCTCGTTGTTTTTCATTAATCGAGCTTTGAATTTAAAGGTTATTGAATATATAGCTACTACTTTTATGCAGTTACCGCAGCTCTCATTTGCAAAAGGGGCTAGAAATCCTCACGCTTCAAAGAGAATGTCACGACCGTAGAATTAGTAGGATGTTCATTGCCCTATTAATATAACGAATCACAAGCTTCCGTGAAGAAAATTGGATATTAGTTTTATTTCACGCCTCATTTTTCTATTTCAGATGTTTTGCTAGAGTGATGATTGTTCAACAACTCCAGCTAGAGAACAAACACGGTTCTGAAAGAGATACTACATATCATTTTCTACATTTTCAGGTTCATCCATCACATTTGAACTTTTCAAATCACTTGTAGGTTTCTTAATTTTAGACATAAAGTGCTCGTTAGTTTTCAATATTGGTGCTCAGAAAATTGAAACAAAAGGGTTTCCTGTACCACTTTACTGCTAATAAGGCTCCTGCTTGAAATGGTTTTGTAACAATTGTTTTTACTTGTCAAACTTTGTGGACTATTGCGATTTCAATTTGCAAGACAATTATATTTGTATTGATACAGTGTCTATATGTCTATCTAAATATACAAGGCTCTCTTGTACTATGAGTTTTCGCATCCTGACCTTTTCTGCTTGTATCGTGACGCAGACCAGTCAGTTGTAGACCAAGCAATCAATGACAGACGCATACTAATGCAATGCAGTCATCATGAGTAAAAACTACGTGGTCGTTTGCTTAACTATGACAGATTCATGTAATTGGACTTTTCACATGGAAAAATTCTTAACATGCATAATTTTTTCTAACTTCTAAGTTGGCGTAGGTAACTAAATTTGGTTCGTTCACTCCAAGTGAATCCACTTGTATTATTACTCATGAAAACTATATTTTAAACAATCTTACATTTACCCTTTTCATACACATGCACACACATTTTCCCGATCATCATTTTCTGGAAATGGCTACAAGGTTCTTGCATCTCCTTGTTGAGAAATTGTTCCTACCTGTCTATTGTTTGATTGATTGTGATCATATGGGTTTTTGACTACTTATCCTTTTGGTTCTATGTTTAGTTTCTGAATGAATTGCTTTGTAATTATTGTTAAGTTTATGTCATTTGCTTCCTCCATAAAAATAGATCGCTTGGTTTATGTCAGTGTTTTTCTTGTTTGATGAAGTTTCAGTGAACTGAATCCATTTTACTCAAATGCTATCTGCAATGGGAAGAACAGCAATGGAGGTAGCATATATTCTGAGACATCTTCGGGATATCATGCTTCTTTGGCTCTCTAGGATCCTGTTGACTAAATGCACTTTGAATTAATCAATTTATTCTTTTAAAGGCTGGAGCTGTAGTTGATCCTGCAAAGAGGAGTAAAGTTTGAGCTTAAAGTATTGTCTTTCCACTCTCTGCTCTTTCTTTCCAAGCAGTATATACAATTTATAGGTACATAGGAAATATGAAGTCACTAAGAAATGCTGCAAGAAGCAACCATTCTCTACTTAGGAGATTCTTTTCTGGTCCTTCTTGTACATTTTTTTTTGCCAATTTATTAGTTTTTATCAAGTAAATGGATATTGTATTAGCAACTAAACAGCATTTTGAATTGAAGGATTTACTTTTGCTGTTTGCATCCGCTGACAAGATGTATGCATGTATGACTTGTCAGATTGTATGAAGATCGGCTAAATCTCTAAAATCTCATGCCTAGGCTGAAATTGATACAGCTACTTGTGATTTGTTACAGGAAATGAAAATCCATCAAGAATGTTATGGAACAGTTTGATTTAAGGTGAGTAGCAATTTGTCAGTCTCCCATAAAATAGTTCGAGTTAGTATTGTTTTTGCACCTTCATATAATACTGGCCTTTTTGTTGAACATTGATATCTCTATGAACTCTGAGGAAAAGTAACGAAAAAATCATAGAACGGTCCAGCTGAGGAACATTGAAAGACGAGAACACAGTTACGACATAGGATAGAACAGATGAAACCATGGATGTAAGTAAACCAATAGCAGCATAACTCAAAAGACATGTTGAAGTGGACTTTCTTCTGTAAAAATCCAACATAATGTATATGCAGCAGAATGCTTAACATATATGGGAGTTAATGAACGAGAAAATGGCTTAAGAACAGAGGAAAAACACTTCAATGTATGTTTTCATGCTCATATTTTCCTACTACATATCTTCAAATGAATTGGAATTTTTAGAATGATAGAAACTAGCATCGAAATTTGCACTGGAGTGATCTTTATGATTCTTGTACAGTTCATCCCAATCATAAAAAACTGACTCACCTACACCTTTTTGAATCTTTGCAGTTACAGGATTAACTGTGGAAAGATATGGCATGTGTCCAAATCTTGTTCATTTGGCAGGTATAGTGGACAAACATTTAATAGAGCTTTAAAGTTTTACTTAACAAAGGAATGCGAATTAGGTGGGGTTCTCCTCTTTGATTCCATGCCTAAAATCTGAAGCATGTTAAGATTTTCAGGCATCACTTCTGAAGCCTCGAGTATTTAAGATTTTCAAGTATGTAATCTTTGAGCTTCCTAGATCAGTAGCTTCAAGTATTTAAGTTCATGAAGCCGTTATTTATCTGCATCCCCTACATTAAAATTCATCTACAAACAACTTAGCTGTGCTCATAAAACTGACATATGAATTATTGAATGTACTGTATCACAGATCAGAGAAACGGGGAGAAAGAAAGCTTTCAAGACTTATGTTTCGGTTTGATATACAAGACTGGTTTAAAGATCTACTTGACAAGTTAAGGATGATATGGAATGGGAAGTAAGTGTAGATCATATTTCCGCTTTACAGCAGCACCAAAAACCTCAATCATGTCAAGCTTTTCTGGTGTGATTCCTTCAGGAAGTTTCCAATCAAAATGAAACAGCAGCTGTGCCAGTGGAAACTCTACATTAGCCATACCATATGTTACTCCTGGACACATCCTTCTTCCACTACCAAACGGTATGTATTCAAAATCAGTGCCTTTGTAATCTATTGAGCTATCTATGAATCTCTCTGGAATAAATTTTTCAGGTTCATTCCAGTAACCAGGATCCCTTCCTAATGCCCATGCATTCACAATGACCTTAGATTTGAAAGGAATCTCATAATCATAAATAAAACATTTCTCCCCACATTCTCTTGGTGCTAACAATGGAAGAGGTGGGTGTAATCTTAGAGTTTCCTTGATCACAAGGTTTAAGTAGTCGAGTTCATGCAGACGTGATTCATTTACATTCCCTTGTGCTCCAAAAATTTGTCTCACCTCTTTTTGTGCCTTTTCCATTGATATTGGATTTTTCATCAGCTCAGACAAAACCCATTCCGTAACAGTAGATGTTGTCTCAGTACCAGCAGCAAACATGTCCTGAAGTACATTCAATAACTTAGGTGAAATGAGTAATGCACATTATAGGACTATTGTTATTATTAGAAACCCAACCAACAAGGTTTGCATATTTGACCTTGATTTTTTCAGGAATTGATTATCAGACTTTTTTTTTTTGAAGGAGGTCCAGGTTTGCTATAGCTATGTAACATGGACTAAATTGGAGAGTACTGACCATTATAACTGCTTTGATATTGTCATCTGTTATAGGGCATTGAAGGTCTTCTTTTTCCTGAAAGTTCAATAGCACATCTACAAGATCTTCATTAAAAATTGGCCTGTTTTTTCCTGCAGATCTTCTACTTCTATGTTCATCAATGATGCTTTGAAATATCTTATCAGTTTTTTTCCGATGCCGCCCCATTTTATAATCCATCCAGCTAATATATTTGAGAACTTTGACAGAAGGATACAAGTCAGCAAGATTAAAACCTCCAGCAACTTTTATTAAATCTCTAACAGCAGCAATCACTAATTCTTCTCCTTCCAATACCTCACCGAATGCTGTTCTCGAAACAATGCTATAGACTACAGAAGTAACCATCTTGCTAATGTTGACAGGCGATCCACCAAAACTAGAGGATAAATTTCTAACGAGTTGTGATACTTGTTCTTCCCTGATAGATCTAAACGACTCCACACGTTTTGTAGTCAGAAGCTCGAGAGTGCAGATTTTTCGCAATTGTCTCCAGTAGTCTCCATGAGGAGCGAAAGCGATGTCTGTATAATTATAGGTAGTAATAGCAAGTCCAAGCAGTTGGGGCCGTTGAGAAAAGGTGATATCATGGGTTTTGAACACCTCTTTAGCAGTTTCAGGTGAAGAAATAACTATAGTTGTAAGTTCGCCGAGTTGAAGGTGCATAATAGGTCCATAAGTTTCGGCTAAGTCTTTGAGGCGATGATGGGGCAGAGAGCCGATTAAGTGGTGGATACTGCCGATTAGAGGTAGCTTCCATGGTCCTGGTGGTAGATTTTTTGTTGAGTTTTTTTTCCTTAGGATTCTCAATGCTAGGAAAATGAAGAATATGGAAGTGAAAAGCAATGGGAAAGAGGGGATATGGATCAGTTCCATTAGGAAGAAGTGAAGAAAGAAATGAGATATCAGATTATTGCTGTTGGGAAATTTTATAAACTTGATTGAGGTCATTTATAAATATATAATTAGATACTTAAAAACACATTGGAACAGTGTTGCGTTTTGATAGAATGAGATACGTGTTTATATGCCGTCCTTGTAGTAAAAAGGTTAATCAACTTTGATGTAAGCTAAATTATCATGAAACATGTGATTGCATATTTTGAAGAAAAAAAGGTTTCTAAGAAAATCAGGGGAACTTGCTTTGAGGTAGAGAATGAGAATAAATGAATCGATATCTTGTGCCTTTGAGGAGAGGGTCCCAAATAATGTCATATCAATTCCTAACTAAAGTCAAAGTGCCAAATTTTGTGGAGTAGTTGAGACCTATCTCATAAGACTATTTCTGTTTGTAGATGCTGGTAAATTTGAATTAAATGTAAATTAGATGACGTAAATCTTTGAAAAATAAAAAAAAGTATATTTGTTCAAAATAGTTTAATAAATTTGATCAAATGCTTCGACACCTTAGATGTGATCTTGAACTTGGTCAAAATGTATTAGTTTAATATAATGTATGAATTTTGATTGAAAAAGGAAAATAAAAAAATGTATCTTCAAACATATGACATTGAACCAGAAAACTAATACATTTCCATCAATTGAAACTTTTAAAATTCAAGTTGGCATCCAGCTAAACTTATAATTTCAGCTGCATTTTGCCTCTTATTTTTTTCAGGTTAGGTACATAATATTCATTGGAGGCATTTGGGAAAAGCCAAGTGAAAGTCTTAAAAGTTGACATGCCAAAACCTTTACAATATCTCTAATAATAGATTACTAGAGATGTAGAATAAAAATTGAAATTAATGAAGCGGTGAGATAAACAAGATAATTCAAAAATTAATTACAATCGATTATTATTTAATTGAATTGTATTTTTAAAATAATAATAATAAAATAATAATTTACTTAATCATCTATTTCGTCATTAAAATATTGTTAAATCAATTATTTAATTTATATATTTGTGGTTGATCTGAAAGACAATGGTCAAATTTAATAATGCTAATGGGTTGTATTTTTTACATCCTCAAATTGAGCTCACTTAACAACCTCTCATGTTGGCATAGTAGCGTGCGTGCATGAATTTCCTCATGACATACATGTACGTGTAGTGTTTAATTTCGCATTCTAATTTATTAATTTTACACTCTCTTCAACTTTATAGCATAAACCTAACTAAACGGAAAAAAATTATTTGATTGCCGGAAAAATCTATGATATCAAGGCCCATTAAAGCCTCAAGCCCATTAGAAGATCCAAGAACTGCATGGGCCAAACAAATGAACACCTCGGCACCACTACGCGCCGAGACAATGTCAGCACAACATCTCGCCGAGGTATAAAACCAAATTAAATAACCTTCGGCGTT
>CATIWQ010420891.1:0-32643 GCA_949673415.1 Euphorbia schlechtendalii | reverse complement strand
ACACTTCTATCCTAAGGGGTTTAATTTTGCATAATTATGTTTTTTACATCCATTTTTAAGAGTTTTAAATAATAATATAAGGCTAGATATTCCTAATTCAATTCTTATTAAGGCTAAATAAACTCAAGTATAGATATTCTTAATACAACATGTAAAATTTACACATATATATATACCTCCAACAATTCTTTTTAATGGTTTTAACTTACTTTAATATATTTTCCATCTATTTTAAGAGTTTTAATGAAAGAAAAAGAGTGTAGATATTCGCAACTCAATTCATTTTTAAGGTTAATTTAATTCAAGACTATATGTTCTTAATGTAATATGTCAATTTTACATGCATATGTACCTCTAACAATTCTCTTAGTTCTTTTTTGTTATGTTATTGCATCTAACTTCACTTTGTAAGAAATAAAATTTTTGTAAATTTCTCAGGCGCTTGCCTCGCCTTCGGGCAAGGCTAGCCCTCTTGCGCCTTTGTGCACCTAGCGCCTCTAACAACTATGCTGTGACATGACAAAGGCACACAATCCATCTATATTGATACTTATTCTCTTAAACAGAAGTCCTTATGCCTATATGCATTCATGTTACAAGTACAATACCTTATGAATCAATCAAAAACAATATCAAAATTGAAAACCATACCAGACAGTCGTACAGCTAGTAGATCGGTTGAAACTAGTACAAGAATACGAACACAGTGACGCAATAGCTGAGTCCCATCCTTCCCCATTGAATCCTTTCACAAGATAAAGTGTATTAAATCAGATAATTCAGTTTTCACGTTACAATCAATAGATGGTACAAATATCTGAAACTTCAACAAGTATTTTGCACAAAACTAGTTACTTTTTTAACCAAGAAGTTAAATAAATTGTGAAATCAAACATACCAGAATCCATGAATTAAGCATGGTAAGCCCTTTTCTAGTTCCAGCAAAGGACTTCAAGGTTTCAACAGGAAGACTCAGCAACTTTTTGGCCAGATGTAGTCGTCCCGCAGTCGTTTTTGCACTAAAAAACATTTCTTTCAATAAAGCTTTCCTGGTCAAAATTTGAGCTCCATCCAAAGAATTCTTGTAGAGGACATTGGAAATCTCAACTGCCTCAAGTCGTTTTGTGATGTCCCTAACTTCATCCCTTTCACTCTCTGTCTGTCGCTGTGCAGCTTCCATTACCTCGACTTCAGCAGTGTAGTCATTTCCAGTATTCAATATGTCAACTATACGGAGAGCCTCCCTGAGCCCACTCATCATTGCACCACCAACTGTGTCAGGATGCTCCTTGCAAGTAGCTTCACCAGCAAAAAACAAACAATTCTCAACAGGCCTGCCCAATATATCATAGTCTTCCCCAGATGAACCAATGGCTACATAGGAGTATGCACCATAACTAAAGGGATCCCTGCCCCAATCAGTCACAACTGATGCAATTGGATCAGGTACAGCTGTTTCCCCAAAAAGCTTACGGAGAACCATGAGTGCATGGCTTACATGATCAGATGAGCACATACTTTGTCTTTCTTGAGCTGCCTTTCCAACAACTAAGGCTATAAGAACAGGAGCCCCAACAGTTTTTTTGATATTCCAAAACATAAAACAATGACCCCTTCGATCAGTTTCCTCGGCAGTAGCTCCAAAGTAGTCCACAGAATCATCCCAAAAAACTTCAGGAAATTCCATTGCAACTTTATTTAGAATTCCATAACCTAGACGCTGGATGGAAGAAAGTTTCCATTGGGGTAATGGAGGATTAAAACATATGGTTTCTGCTTTCAAGCATCCAAGTGGCACGGTGATCAGCACAGCATCACCCAGTAACTCTTTGCCATTGGACGTAGACACTTTTACTCTATTACACTTACTTTCAGTTGATCCAGTGTCCTTGGTACAGTATGAAATATCTGTGACTACATGATTCAGGCGAATGTTAAGCTCTCTGCTGAGAGACTCAACAACATTACTGTAACCTCCTTTAATCATACAATGAGCTCCTCCAAATCCTCCATACACATCATCTTGATTCCAGTACGGGAGAGAGACTTCTTTCAGCGAAGCAGCACAACCATACTCCAGATGAGCAAAATGCCAATCCATGACTCTCTTCTCAAGAGGACTCAAAATATCTTCTTTCGAACAACTTCTCTCAGGAACTTCAGCTTCAGCACCACAAATTTTTGAACCATATAAATCATCAAATACATCAGATTCATCTTTTCCCACACGCGCAACGCGGCGACTCTTAAGGGCGTATTCTAACCCATCCTCCAGGGACATTTTCATCGCCCGTTCCCCTTTCTGAGCGATAAGCAATACCATGTCATCAAGAAGGCTATTGTACTCTACTTCCAATGCTTCATCGAGATCCGTAGGAACTTTTTCTGCTGTAACTATATCATAAAGAGGGCAGTCACTATTCAGGACTGTCAACTCCAGGCCTAACTGGGCACAAATCAATGATGAAGGGTCTGGTCTTCTTTCAGTATCTACATCAGCCTCAACACCAGTAATAATACTGGCCCCAAGATCGACAGGAACTGATAGGGATGAATGATCTGTATAAACTCGACCTCCTACCCTACTTCTAGCCTCAAGCACGGTAACAGAAAAACCCTGCCGTTGCAAGTGGCGTGCAGCAGTTAAACCAGCAGGACCAGCTCCCACCACAATGATTTTTTTTATGTTGCTAGAGTCACAAAGTGACTCATAAGGCTCCTCCTTTGACTCAGAAGTAATGAAATCTGTGCCACTATCTAGTGTTCTGCATAAAGTATCAGCATGCATATCATCCAAATGGACTAGTCCATTGGCTAAATTTGGAACGGTGTCCCCAGCGGTTAGGGATTCTGCTACATTAGATACTTCTAGTTTCATAAGTTCACTTCTTTTTCCAGAATTTGTTTCTGGGTGTTCTTTATCAATTTTGCCTTCATTATTTGCCTCCAAATAAGCCTCAGAACTTTTAGCCCGGCCAAGGATAAAGGAAACTCCATCCTCCAAATCAGCAACAGAAGCCCCAGGATTCACCTCAAAAATTTTCTCTTCAAGAAGTTTATAGTTGTGCTTGACACTAGTTCCCACTTTCTCTTTCTCAGATGCAATTCCAATATTTATATATCCCTGTAAGGATTTCACAACCGTTTATATTCTGACACTAGATGAACAACATATACAGGAGAGTTCAGCATATACATGAAGTGTGACATTGAAAAACAGCTACAGCACAATGTTATTGAAAAACTAATAAAACAAGCATGCGGAGACAGGATAAATAGGAGTCTGAGAAAGAAGAACACAATTGAAAGAAAGAAAAACTGGAAGTGATAAGAAAACTTACACTCTGGTCAAGAAATGCAAAGACTTCCCTGATTAGAGAAGCACGTGATGATTCATCCTCAGAAGGAGTATCAGTAACACCACAGTCAGCAAGAGGTAATATGCGGCTAACATCTTTACTCCAAAGGCTTAGGATATGATTCCTGCATATGGCAGAAAACAAATTGCAGTCAGGAGAAAAAGCTAGACAAGATACAACAAATATGACTAGTGAAAATAAGCAGTTCACCGCCCATACAAACTCATAGCCTGTCCCAAATTTCTTGACTATGCTATTTCAAAAGCCACATGCTAAACAACAAACCAAAATTTGACAGAAGCAGTAAATGAGCATAACAAAGAAAACAAACAAATCAACAAGCCATCTCTAAAATGCAGATTAAACGCATTCACATACTAAATTAGATTAATATATTAATTTGAACAAAATGGTAGGTAACTTGAGTGCAGCAGAGCAGATAATAATCAAAAAACACAAATATGTTAAACATCAGGATGCACAAACCGCAACAGGAAACAATCTCAGCCGCACACATATTTTTAGAACTTAAGTACGAAATAAGACTAGATTGACTACCCAAAATAACGCCATACAAAAGAATAAAAGTACTAATTTTTCATATTACACAGAAGCCCCTGCTTAAACCATATCAACTTATGAAGAAAATTTTGTTATAATATGTAAGACAACATATGATCTATTTCTTCAAAATTAGGAAATGGTACATTCATAGTGTTGATATGTCAAGCAAAGCAGTGAAAGAATCGTCCAAATTCAAAAGTTTATCATAATTTCTAGTGTTATTTCCAGCCCCTCAAAAAATTACATGTTTGATTGAATTATTATTATAAGCACGTTTAATGGAAGAACATAATTAGATTAAAAATCTACTCTATTTAATAGCAATGAAAAGCTACAGGATACAGAACATTACCCTTTTCTCCGGTCATTCAACTGCTCAATGTGGTAAATTTTTGTTTAATGATTAAACACAATAGCTAAGAAGTTGAACACATTCTCAATAGAACATTATGCAAGAAAAACTCTGAAGACAAATAGAGACTCTAGGCATCCCTAGAATTCATTACCTACAGATATGGCATACTAACTTGCAAGTAAATCATAGATTATCAAAAAATTCTTTTAAACGGGAAAATATTAAAAAAACATGTAATACGTGAAATGATAACAGCACGGGCAAATGAAATCGTGTATCAATGTGACTAACCTGCATTCTAAATATTCCTGGAGGCCACCTTTTCGTTTCAAGACATCCTTAAATTTTATCTTCTCAACTGGGCCAACAGCACGGGCTTTCAGTCCAACAGACACTGCTGCTACCCCGCCATTTTCAGCCTCTGCGGCACTAAGTGAAGAAGTATCAGACTTCTCCCTCAGTCTAAAAGATCTATCACTGTCTGCAAACTGTTCATCCTCCAGATAAGGTTGATCGCTTATCAGTATCTCCCAATCAGGATCCCCTTCATAAGCCATGTCCCCAAGTCTACGTCTTTTTCCCTTCCGCGCACCACGCTGAACAACTGTTAATTTACCATCTTTAATGTCGGAATCAGGGATGGACACTGCATCTTCGGGATAGCTTTCATTTTCCTCTGCAGTCACAGATAGTGGAGAAGCAACATTAATTCATTAGCTTCTACATTCATGGAATTAAATCATGACTTGGGATGCATGTCTTTTCCATTGCATCATGGGTAGACAGATTTTAATGTTAAGGTGATATGGAAGACTCAAAGAGATTGTAAAAGTCTCAATAGAGTTCCCTTCTAGGCAGTGGCGGAGGGAGCTCGCTGGGTTTGGGGGGCAAAAGTGTCCTCCAAATCATTTTTCAGCTGGAGGAATGCTGTCGGATTACCCAATACCTGGGAATTTTCCTGTGGCCAGCTAGCACCAGCATATCACCCCACCCTCTACCTCTGCCACTGCTTGAAGGTTCATGTAGACTTCACCAGGCATTACATTGATTGAAGATAACTTACCATCAGATCTTCCAACATTCTCTGTTCTGGGAGAAACTGAAGCATGACAAGTATTCTCAGGATAATTAAGGGGGCCATCACAAGCACCGAAAGTTTCTTCAATCTTTGGAGAAGATTCAGCATGTACAGAAGCATCCTTGGACAGCATCCCACATCCTTCTGTTTTTTCTTTGTTGAAATTCTGCTCATTCAACCAAATAAAGTCTTCAAACTGCATTGCAGATGATGTAGGGACTTTCATAACATCATGAAACAAAGTGTTTTCCTGCGTAGGCAAACAAACCTTTAAATCATTGTTCAGGGACTGAGTTGCCGAGTTATCCCCACAGCCTTGAACAGAAATGGCACGAATTTCTTCAGAAATTCTTTGTGAACGCCCCTCTTTAGAAATTGAGATATCAGGGTCCAGAATTCTTTCGTCTTGATTTTGATCAAAAGATATACCAAGCCTCTTAGTGCTGAAACTCATACTATTGTCACAATTTCCCACCATGTAATCAGAATCTTGACAAAAACTATCACCAAACCTCTGCTGCCTAACTGTCTTACTGTTTTGAGAGGAAAAATTTATTCGACTTAAGGTATCATCTTCAACTTTCAAATCTTTGCAAACAATATTTGAGGCAGAGTCAGTTCTAGGTGCCTTTACATCAACAGATTGGGAAAGCGTTAAAGCACCATTGGAGCTAGGGTCCAACCCATCAGTCAAACTCAGAGCCCTATCAATCTTTTTTGAGCATAAATTCAAGCGAGGCTTCCTTGCTGGGTCAGATTGCACCTTCTGAAACATACAATGCAATGAGTTGTCCAACTTTTCACCAATTAATGAGCAATCTGTCTTCTGATCTTCTTCTTGAGGTTTTAAGGTTTCAGATATCACATCAACGGCAAAATCACCCTTAGATCTCTCTCTATTAGCATCACCTTCCACATTTTTCACTCTTTCTATAAGCTTAGGTTGTGCAAATCTTTCTTCGGTAGAAACTTGCAATACATCATCACCTTCCCTGTAGCCTTTATACACAGTACTTTTCGAAGGCTTTGCACTTATAGATCCATTATCTTTCTTAGGACCCTTCAATCTTTTCCTAAAACTAGCTAGTGTGTCATCCATGCCCCCAAAATCTTCACCCTCAACTAACAATTTTTCTTCCCTAGCTCCAGCCTTTGTCTTTTTAGGGTTCCTTGGTCTCTTCAACTTGAACAGAGACCCGATTGGCTCATCATCATCAGAAACAATCCCAATCTCAATTGTCTGAGATCTATTCTTTTCTCCAGACTTATCTTCCCCTTCCATTTCCTTAGCCCTAGGTTTCACAGAATTGAGAGACAAATCCTTAGACAACCCTAAGTTAGCCTCATAAGAGTTAGAACCTGACAAATCATCATTCCCCATTTGTCTATAACGAAGAAAATAAAGCTTGTATCCTAACAATGTCTCTTCTTCTAACAATTGAATGCCATATCCAGCAACTTGCAGCCGTAACAAAAAAAAGGAACCAGAACCTATCCAAACAAAATCATTCACAGAAAACCGGTATAAGAAAAAAATGAGGAACAAATGCAAAATCAGTAAATAATACAATAGAATTGCTCTCAGTAAGTGACCTATAATGCAAGTATCGTCAATGGCTTCCTCTTGGCAAGGGCAGTCCAAGAGGAGAACAAAAATAGAACAGAAAATTAATAGAGGACAAGGTAAACCTAAGCGCGTAGAAGAATTGAAATCAGACCTCAAAACTGAAGTAAGAAGACTAAGATGTCGTTAATGGAATCGTCGAGGGAGAGTGAGAAGCGCACGTTAGCGTCTGGTTTTTGGAAAATCGGAAAGTTGAGCCGATATTCTATGTCCCGATATTAATAGTGTGAAGCTTTATATAATTTCCTAGTTTCTTTTTCTCCCCGAAAAAACAAAAACAAAATTAATTCATTAACTAATGAAGCCAGATTTGGGGCATAGGTTTTCAGATTGTGAATTGAGAGTTACAGGTGACTCTCAAATTAATAGAGAATGAATCTTTTTCGCAAGTTGTTATGGTAGGCTTCACATGATGTTATTTATATTTCGGTTATTGATTATTGTATGATATTATTTTCGCGCGTAAAAATAACTACAACAACAGTGAAATTAAATTTTGATTATCAATAACATATGTTTCATACAATGTTACTTGTTTTCAATTATTTGTTACTAGATCTCAAATCCTTCTCACCTTTTTTTATAAAAATATAATTGCAAGAGTTTTTAAATTCCAGTTATTAGTAATCTTTCTTGCAGTAATAGAAAAATTATAGTTACAATATTATTTGAATTTCGGTTATATTTACTAGATTCGGATGTCGTTCCCGCGCTTATGAATATAAATGTAATCACTTATTTAATTTTCGGTTATCAGTTATTAGATGTTATTGTCTTTCCTGCCCATTTATAAAGATAAACATTAAATAGCTACGAGCTAATCAGTAACACGTTATTAGCAACATATCTTATTAAACAGTATGTTTCATAATTTCATTTATATTCCAGCAATTAGGTGTAATGAAATCAATGTGAGTTGCAATTTTATAGATAGAACAAACTTATAATCTTGTTGTTTTTTTATTATCATCGTTAAGTGTTGATTGTTTGCGCAGAGATAAAATTATGAGTAAAGTAAACAAATATTTTTTGTGATTTCACTGCTTTTTTTAAATAAGGCATGTGAATTTTTTTTCAAAATGGGGTATGTGTTTCAAAAAAATTAGCACACAATAATCGGTAATTCTATATTGACATCAGCTTGTTTGACACACATTTACACTTTGCAATCTTCACCATTCATCTTTGGGTAGTTAAATCTCCACCATAAGATGAAAATAAGATGGATGGTGGAGGTTGCATAGTATCAACGGGTGTCAAACGATTGATGTTACATATATTATTTTAATTAATTAAATTTTTTCATAATTCAACCATACTATTTAAGATTCGTATGTTAAGATTTGAATAAATTTTGAAAAAATTAATTTTTTGTGATTTCATTGTCATCTTTTAATTCGAAAAATATCAAATTTTATCATTGATATGCATTGCATTTTTTATAAACCAAACAATGAAATTCTCAATTAAAATTGTCAAGATTACTCGTTGTTGTGAATTAATTTAATATCGATGATCCATTGCTTTCTAACTTTTTGAAATCACATACTATTTGGGAAAAAAATTTCGGATAACTCTTTTTAAAAATCAGTGAAATAACAATATATTTTTTTTATATTTACCCTAAAATTATTAATAATATTGTTATAGATTGATTAAACAATGGTATATAATCCAACAATCATTCGATTATTTATTTCTATTTTATTAATATTTTTTTGAATAGCTATTCGCCCGCATCATTTCTACCCTATGATGGCTTAAATTTTCTTGTTCAAATAACTTTAATATTATACATGCATCTTAAGATTACCAAACTATTCTTATGAATCAAATTAATTATATTTTATTTTAAATTAAATAAATAATATATTTAATTTAAATAAAAATTAATATATGAATAATTACAAAAAATACAAATTGGAATATAATTAAATAATAATTAATGTTGTGAATAATTATAAAAAGAAAATTAAATCTTAAAACATAATTAAATTTTTCATTTTTATGAACAATCTATCAAAACACAACCTCGACAAGAAATCATTATTTTCACTTAAGTTCTAAAACTCATTTTGTACATTTAAATTTATAAGAAAATTTTCTAATTCCCCGTGTACCAACAATAAAGATGGAGTTTAAATGTTCATGAATAAGAAAAGTTGTACGATAGCAGATGAAAAATGCGGAAGACTTTTCAAGTTCGATATAATACAAGCTTGATAAATATGATTATATGTTAGCATTTAATTTTTTTTTTTAATTGTAATTTTATTATTGATATTTAGTATTTTTTTTATATTTTGTATACTTTATCTTTTTTATAATCATTTCGTATGAAATATAATTTTTAAATAAATAAATATAAAAGGCGTATAAATATTTTTTGAGGGCTGTGGGCCTAAAAAGGATAATAAATAATATTTTTTGTTTTTTAATAAATAAATATAAATGGTATACAAGAAATTATCAGGGATGATGAGTGTAAAAATGAAGCGGCAATTATTATAACTCATACTTTCCAGTCGATTTTTTATAATCTAAATTGGATATGTGCATCTTTCGTAATCTACTCATTCAAACTTTTTTGTAGGTGAATATGTTTAAATGGTATATCAATCTCTGTCTAAAGCACAGTTTGACTAATTTATTACTTTACCTTTCAGTTAGATTTCATTACTGTTTGCAATCTATAACTTACTTTGCGTTGAATTGTTCTGATATCTTGTATGATTTTATTTTTTTAATTGCATATGTATTAATATAAAGAAAAATTTCGTCATACTTCACCCGTACATGAACTCGAACGTGTGAGTTTAATTAGGATCATATATTCAATCTTGGTTACTAGACCAAAATATTTCACTTATGTGATTTTCTTTGCCTATATTGATTTTTTTTATGTGTTTAATATGTCTTACGACCTTGTAATGTTTTTCAGGTGTACATAAATTATTTATAGATGTTACATTTGTTCAGTTTATTTTGTTGTACAAATCTAGTTTTGATGTGCCAACTTTTCTGAACTACTGATTCGAAATTACAATACAATGTGGTGAATATTTTCAAAAACATAATACCAGTCTATGGGTTTGTCAATTTCGAATTATTGTATGTAGTTTGACAAAGTTTTTTCGAGGTTATTATTCTACCTTTTCATTTAGATTGTTATTGCCATTTAGGGTTTGAAAATTACATTTCTTAACTAAATTTAAATATTACCTTTGTTGAATTATTTTTGTATTTTCGCTACATTGTTTATTGATTATTGTGTGGCACTATTGGTTGGAATGGCACAAAATTGTTCTTTGGTCGTAATGGTTTTTTTTAATGGCATAAACGTGCTTGTTTATTTAAAAACATGGCAAAATGGGACCGACTTGTGAATAGTGTGATATGAAGACATGGATTTGGCGATTGTAATTTGTAGGTGAAAAAGCGGCTTTGAAATGTCCTAATGAATGGTCCAGTGCTTCATTGGCATGCGACTACTGTATGAAATTCCAATCATTTTTTAATATAACAATCTTAGAATTTTGGATATGACAGATTGAAAACTTTACACACTGTTTATTCATTAATCTTACTTTTCACGATATAATGTACACGTAATTAATTTTTATAACTGATTATAGAACATTTATTTTTTCCAACTTATATTTGATTAATTCATATGGCATAGATATATAACTATTTTAATATATGTTTTTAACAGTGACTCAAGTATTAGAAACTAGGGGTGAGCAAAACTCGGTTCGGTTCAAAAACCGAACCGAACCTAACGGGGGAATTTTAGAACCGAAAACCGAACCAAATTGTTTCGGTTCGGTTCGGTTTTAAATCAAAATTATATTTTTTTTATTTTAAATTAATTGTTTTTCCATATATTAATTTTTTTAACATAAAATAACTAAAAATCAATATAAATAATTTTTAACACATGTAATTTATTGTTGATTTGAAAAAGAAACCTTGATTTTCAAGTATTAAATGAAAATTGAATGTGAAAATAATTATTAAATTAATTTAAAATTAATTAAAATTTATATTTCGGTTTTCGGTTCTGTTCTCGGTTTATTTGGTTTTTTTCCCAAAAACCGAGAACCGAACCAAAAATAAAATTTTTCACATATATGGACCAAGAACCGAACTAAATTAGTTCGGTTCGGTTCGATTCGATCCGGTCCGGTTCTCCGGTTCGATTCGGTTTTATTAGTTTTTTGCTCTCCCCTACTTAATTGGACCTGAGATAATCTTAGAAATACCCAATTTTTACGTGAATAATAACCCATTTACATTCCAATCATTATTTTATTAAATTTTTGAATTGAATAATTGAATACATGCTTGAGCGAATTCTCATCAAGTTAGTTGAACGTTTTAGAAGAATAAAATCATTAAATTATATATTTCAGGTTACAAATTAGAATGTTAATCAATATAACGATAGTTAAAAAACCCTAGCAGAGCCGCCCCCTTTGCCTCCATGACCTCGCCACCCTCAACCACCGTGATTGCTGTCGAAACTGATTAATCATGACAGCCAACTAGATGTTCCTCTCATCTATTTAGATTCTCTAGCCCATATTTGCCATGCCTTTGATATTGTTCAATTAATTCGCACCATTGCAACGATTTCATCAATATCCTAGCTTGCTAATCCCATTCCATACAGCCTTCTTTAATTGCATAACTGATTTCAATCTATTGTCTGCTGGTTTTCTTCGCATATTCATGAAGCTTTCATCATCTATTGTTTCTGATCATATCGTAAGCTTGGTGATCAGTGTGCTTCTTGTTGCGAATTTGTGTTAACCTAACTCTCCAAGAACATATTCGGTTAATTCTTCAGAGACAGATTCGGATTATTTCAGAGACAAGCTTCCAGTGTTGCAATTCGATTTGAAATCAGCCTAGACCACAATCTGGTAAGTTAAGCCTTTGTCTGTGTTCGTCTTCTTGGGTGTTTTTGATTATACGTTCCTTTGAACTCTAGACCTTTATGAGCTATGATTCAATGTATTTTTTATTGGCTCTTGAGTTATTTTACCATCGTGATTTAGGCCAGCCCTCCATCTTTGAGAGAGATGGGTAGACGACATGGGTCCCTCTCCCGGTGCAACCATAGAGGGTTAGTTAGAAGTCACCGATCCTCTATTCGGTGCACCCTGTAAAAAGAGAGATAGGTAGACATACCAATCCCTCTGCCGGTGCAACCAAGCTTGATAGAGATAGGTAGAAGTCACCGGTCCCTATCCAGGTGCGACAAGAGAGTTAGGTAGAAGCCACCGGGTACCCTCTCAGTGCAAACACAATCACAATGGTTTACCCTTATGCTTCCAAACAATACCGAAACAGGGCTGCTCGTGACCATGCTGATACTCGAACGGAAAATCATATCTATTTCGAAAACTTCCCCAACAGCCATGACTCCTCTGGCATGCGGGCTGTTTTTTCTAAATACGGGGTTAAGGGCTTAGTCTTTGTTGCTAGTAGATGGAACGCGAGGAATCTGAACTTCAGGTATGTTAGTTTTGATGGCTCCCTACCGTTACATGAAGCTCTTTACAGATTGAATGAAATATGTATCGGTAACATTCGCCTACGAACATTCAAGGCTAGATACACATTCCAAAAGAAATCTAGTCGTATGTCGAATGCGTAGAAGCATGTGCAACCAACCAAACGATTTGAATTTCGTGACTCACCTAGAGATGGTCAATCATATGCAAGTGTTGTAGCCCCTCCATCCGAGTTGTTTAAGTTAGCTTGGAAGACATGCTCCCGATTGCCGATTGGTCCCATTTCGCTTGCATTCTTAAAGTTAGATTCGTTTTGACAATACCTGATCTTATTGAGTTGGTTTCCAATAGGCAATTCGCATTTTTATTTTATTGCACCGGTTGGGGGAAATTTGGTTGTGATGGCATTCCACTCTAGCGATGCAAAATTGACTTTTTTAGGCGGTGATTGCTTATTGCTTAATGACAATTTCTCAGAAGTGATGGACTTTCCACTAGATTTTGTGCCGTCAGAGTGCCTTTTTTATGTTGATTTCTTGGGCCTGCCTCCAGCTCTTGTTTCCGAACAATTGATTACACGATTTTCTTCCCAATTTGGTACCTTTGTAGCTCATGACTTCAACTACATTTGCCCTGATAGATTGGATCTGATTTCTTGCTTAACAACGGTGCCCATTGGAAGTAAAAACCGTAACTTTATCCTAGTGAATGGAATGACCAAATTTTTTTTATCTCCATTAGCTTCCGACAAGTGGTAGCATGTTCGAAGTGTCCAGCTTTGGACCTTTCCAACTGTGATTCTTTGTCCGATAATTCGAGCGATGAACGACAATTGTTGAATCGTAACCCAAGCTCAAATCCTAACTTGAATGATAACACTTCCTCGACCATTTGCAAGGACCTGGTGATAGATATCGTATGTAATTATAATTAGTATAGCAGTGTTATAGTTTTACACAAACTCTGTTGTTATGTAATTATGCCTATATATTAATGGAATACCAACTCACACGTATTGTGTTGAGTTATAAATCTAATTCAGTCCTTTCACTAGATTTTTATTTTTTTCCTCTCGTTTCTCTTTTATTTCCTTCCCTAAACCAATATGTCATCCTCTACATCATCTGGTCTGCTATCCTCCCCCACTGCTTCTGCCCAGAATCTGTCAGTTTCAACCACCGCACCCTTCTTGATTTCACACCATCTTCCTCTTAAACTTGAATCGTCGAACTATGTGTTGTGGAAAACAGTGATAAACCCATTACTTGCTAGCTGCGACTTAGATAAATATATCGATGGTTCTACCCCTAGTCTAGTCGCAACTTTAGAGAACGATACTCCCAATCCAGCCTTTTTGACTTGGAAACGCCAAGATCAACAAGTCCTCAGCCTGATTCTGAACTCAATCTTGCCCTCCATTCTACCGCAAATCGTTGGGGTCAAAATCACTAGAGAGGCTTTGCTTAAACTCGAGAGAGCTTATGCATCGAGATCTCGGGCTTAGGTACAAGATCTTAAACAATAGCTCCACTCTCTTAAGAAAGGTCATGAGTCAATCACTCAATATTTACAGCGAGCTAAATTGATTTACGATAGACTTGTCTCCCTCCAATATGCGGCTTTAAAAGATGGCCTAGTTGATTCCATTATGGATAGATTGAATTACTCGAATATTCCCTATCGAGATTTTTGCAGATCATTGGAGGCACGAATGACTGTGATTTCATTCGATGACTTGTACGGACTAATACTGACTGAGGAGAGACATCTAGGAAATGATAAAAGTCCGGTTGAGGACTTGAACCATATCTCGGCAAATATGGATCGATCGGGTGATTTCAGAGGACGAGGTCGCAGCAGGGGTCGCGGAAGGCATCACACTCGAGGAGGTTACGGTGGATAGCACCAGGCCGCCTATACCACATATAGATAGCAGCAAAATACGCAGCAAAATTATGGGATCGGGCTGCTGCCAACGCCACCTGGACATTCACGGGATACACAGCAAGCCCCTATGGATGTATCAACTTTGGTTTGCTTTAATTGTAAGGGATAAGGCCATTTCTCCAGACAATGCCCCTCACCACGCCAAAATAACCAACACCGTCCTTCCCTGAGCTCCAACTATACCACACTAAACCCCACTAATCAATCATGGATAATGGACAACGGCGCTTCACATCATCTCACGTCATTCTGAGTACTCCGGACCTGAGGAAGTATAATTAGGTAATGGTTCTAAATTATCCATTTATTATGTTGGTCGGTCTTTTGTTCCAAATTCTTCATTACGTCTAGATCATGTTTTACATGTCCCTAGCTCCAATTCAAATCTTATTTCTATTGGTGAGCTTACAAAGGCTAATGATGTTTCCGTTGAGTTTTTTAATGAGATTTTTTTGTTGTGAAGGACCTTCTTTCCAAACAGGTATTTCTTCAAGGCCAAAATAAGAATGGGCTTTACATAGTGGCTGCGGCGTCCGATGATCCAGTTCGATCTCATGCTACTTCTCTTAGTATGTGGCACGAGCGGCTAGGACATCCTTCCCTTCCAGTCTTTAATCGAGTTCTTCGCCAAAATAATATTCATTGTTTAGATAGATCGTCTACATGTCAGTTGTGTATTGATTGCTCTGTTAGTGAGAGTCATCGTTTACCATTTTCTTCTTTCGAGTCTTTTATTTCGGGTCCATTAGACCTAGTCTGTTCGGACGTATGGGGACCAGCCCCTGTTCAGTCATTCGATGGATATTCGTATTACATTTTGTTCTATAATCATTTTAGCAAATACAGCTGGGTTTATTTTATGGATCACAAGTCTGATGCTTTATCTATTTTTATTCAATTTCGCAATATTGTTGAGAAATTCTTTAATAGACCCATCAAATTTTTTCAGTCAGATGGGGGAGGGAGTTTAAACCAATTCAAAATTACCTTCAACATGGCATTCAGTTTCGAATGTCATGTCTGTATACACTCGAATAAAACAGGAATGCAGAACGTAAGCATAGACGTATAGTAAAAACAGGGTTATCTTTACTTCATCGTGCAAAATTACCAATGCAGTTTTGGTCTATGCATTTGATACAACTACCTTCTTGATTAACCAAATGCCTTCACGTGTTATTGGTTTTGATTTCCCTTTCAAACGATTATTCCTAGAGTCTCCTGATTGTTCAAGTCTAAGGGTATTCGGTTGTTTGTGTTATCCCTGGTTGCGTCCATATGCTTCTAACAAGCTTGATTATCGATCTCATCGGTGTGTTTTTATTGGTTATAGTCGTGTTCATAAGGGATATCGCTATTTTGATCCTTTTTCCAATAAATGTTTTGTCTCACGTCATGTTTTATTTGATGAACAGGTTTTCCCTTATTAGGACCTTGTGAAGCCACTGCCCTTAGTCCAATGATTGACTTACCACTGCCCACTATTATGGTTCAGCCTACCCCGCTACCGATTCAAGACCAATTCCAACCACCAGTAGCACTGCCGTCTCATCCAACTACAACGGAACCTTAATCACCACCACAAACACCTATACCGTCCCCCTCACAATTCCAGCCTAATGACTCGTCACCCGATTCCACCCCACCACTAAAAACTTGCAGCATCCCATCTCTCTACAACTGAACCATCCCAGTACCACCCCACTCACCTGGTCTCTCCCTTGCAATTACTGAACCCACTGCAGTCTCGGGCTATCTGACTCGTGCACAGGCTCAACGAGTTGGTCCTCGGGCGTTAAATGCTACAACAAGTTTAATTGACCCGACGTGTCACACAATTGCAATGAGATATCCTCATTGGCGATCGACTATGTCAGATGAGTTCTCGGCACTAATTCAAAATGGAATATGGGAACTAGTTCCACCTCAAATAGCAACAAATGTGGTTGGGTGTAAGTGGGTTTTTAAAATAAAGTTGAAAGTCGATGGAACAATAGATCGTCACAAAGCTCGTCTCATAGCAAAGGGATTTCACCAACATCCCGGTATGGACTTCAATGATACATTCAGCCCCGTTATAAAAACGGTAACTATTCGGTTATTATTATCTCTAGCCGTAAGTAACTCATGGTTTATTCCCACTTGGATGTTTCTAATGCTTTTTTGCATGGAGATTTGGATACGCTAGTATTCATTGAGCAACAGCCAAGTTTTCAAGATAAGAATTGCCCGGAATATATTTGTCGATTACAGAAAGCTTTATATGGACTTAAGCAATCGCCTCGCATGTGGCATCATAAGTTAACTCAAACATTACAGGCTTACGGGTTTCGTTGCTCAAAGGCAGACGTTTCCCTTTATTACTTACGTCGAGGTACGACGAAACTTTTTTGTTTGATTTATGTTGACGATATTCTAGTTCTAGGCAATGACTCGGGTCAAGCGGCGAACTTAATTTCGTATCTTCAATCTCAATTTGCTATCAAGGATTTGGGACCGGTTAAATATTTCTTGGGAATTGAGTTCTCCCGAGCAAATGGCGAGCTATTTTTGTCTCAACGAAAATACACTAAAGACCTTTCTCGAGCTAATATGGCTGTTGCGAAGCTTGTCTCTACACCAGCAAGCAGCGCTGCCAATGTTATTGCTGATTGTGATGAGTACAAAGCCGTGACGCATTTCCGGAGTCTTGTTGGTGGCCTCCAATACCTCTCCATTACGAGACCTGGTGTGGCATTTTCTATGGCTAAGGTTGCTCAGTCAATGAATGCACTTACGATTGGCAGTTGGCAGGCCCTTAAGCGTGTTCTGAGGTACCTACAAGGTACTATTGAATTTGGGCTGAGGTATAGGCAGCAGACTTCAGTTGTGTTACAAGGTTTCTCGGACTCTAATTGGGGTGAAGACCCAACGGATCGTCGCTCAATAACCGGTTATTGTATTTATCATGGTACAAACTTAATCTCATGGACTTCGAAGAAGTAACGGACGGTTTCTCGATCCTCTACGGAGGCTGAATATAGGGCTGTGGAAAACACCGCCTCAGAGTTAGCATGGATAGAGATGCTTCTCAAAGACATTGGCTTCTCCATTTTGAAACCACCGATATTGTGGTGTGATAATTTGAGTACAACTTATCTTATGGCGAACCCAATCTTTCACTCTTGCACAAAACATTTGGAGTTGGATTTTCACTTTGTTCTGGAGCGAGTTGCTGTAAAATCAATGATTGTCGATCATATCTCGACAAAGGATCAAGCTGCTGACATCTTTACTAAACCATTGTCATGAAATCGATTTGCGTTCTTACGCAACAAGTTGGCTGTGGTTCCAACCCCACCCACCTTGCGGGGGGATGATAAATATCGTATGAAATTATAATTAGTATAGTAGTGTTATAGTTTTACACAAACTCTCTTGTTATGTAATTATGCCTATATATTAATGGAATACCAACTCACACGTATTGTGTTGAGTCACAAATCTAATTCAGTCTTTTCACCTGGGCTCTCAATTTTTGAGGAGTAATGATCAGCAAAAAGTGCAAATTATCCGCCTTTTGACTCAATCTGTAAGCCCTATTAAGTCAAGTAATTCTTCTACCAAGTTTCCAGCAGCAATAGATAATACAGTGAGTAGACAAGAAAGCGAAAAGAAACAGTCGTCAACTCATAATTAGCCCCGCAACGAGCATGGACAACAACATTTTCAAGCAGCATGTGATAAACCATCCAGCTCCAAAACGTCCGAAAACAATTCTTATGTACCAATTGGCACTAACAAATCATCTAAGAGGGCAGAATCAGTAGATATTGGGTAGAATTTTGTGAAAATTCCAGACAGGGCAACTTTATTTACGTCATTAACAGTTGTGGTAAGTGATGAAAAACAAAACGAAACGGGATAGCAGTTTTTTACGATGACGAACTCGAGATCCTCAAGCTCATCGAGACTCGATATTGCTAGTATGAACATAATTATTACCCACTCATGGACTCAGCCATCGGCGAAAAATGACAACGGTAGCTATGAGATGAAAAATCGGACTCTTCAAGGATAAATATGCCGTAATTATTTTAGAGGCTCTCAAATCCGGGTAATCACTATGTTTTTTATGCTAATTCAAGGTTTTTTTAATGATATTTATGTCTTTATCTTTCATTTCTTTGTATTGTCGTGGGGGAACTTGTAACGGAGGAAAGCAAATTTTGTTCGTAAGAACATTGCAAAATTTAAGGCACATTTTTTCTTCCTATTGGAAACAAAGGTATTGGAAATCACGGATATAGTAGCTCATCGGTTTTGGGGTCATAATGATTTTGCATCTCATTCGGTTCCATCAAATGGCTTATCGAGGGGAATTTTCTTCTCTTGGAATTTTGTCTTTACTTCAAGGTTCAATTATCTCTTCGTGCTCGTGTTGGGTTTTGGTATGGATTTCTCTAAACCATTTAACATTCAATGTTATTGCCAATTATTGGCCATCTTTGGCAGCAGAGAGAATCTTGATGTGGCAAGAGTTATGCCCACTCATTCAAGGGTTGTCAAACGTCATTGTATGTGGGGATTTTAATTAGGTTTTGCATTCGTCGGAGCATTCTAGCGTTATCCTTAATCCATCAATATCTTATTTTCAGAACTTTGTGAATGACTACGAATTATTTGACTTGCCATTACATGGGGCAAGATTACACCTGGTCAAATAACCAAGCTTATTCACGTATTGATAGAGTACTTGCATCTTGCAAATTAGTTGACTTATGGTCATTGCTCTCTATTACAACTTTGGACAGCTCCTTATTGAACAACTTTCCTATTCATTCTATCTCACACATTATTCTAGACCATGGACTAAAGTTATTTCATTCATTGAATTATTAGTTGGATATCTCGTATAGCGTGGGAAGGGATTAATGATGCAACTTCTTCCTCAAATATTGATGTTAAATTGTTTTGATTACGATGAGCAATTAGGCAATGGCATCTAGCAAACTTTGGTGATCTTGAAGGTAGAATTAAGACATCGGAGTCCCAGGTAATTGACCTTACCTCAAGTAGCATGATTCTACCTCTAGACCGTGACTCCACGGCGATACTTTGGGATGCAAAGAAAAATCTTTTTCTTCATCGCTGCAACTTAGAAAAGCTTTGTCATCAACAATCACGGGTTACTTGGTCATTACTGGGTGACGAAATTACAACTTTCTTCAACCGTATTGCTACTGCCCGATATCACAATAACCGTATCTCGTAGTTGGAAGTGGATGGCGTAGTGCTTGAAGACTTGGCTAGCATTATCTCATCCATTAGGTCCTATTTTTCACAGCTATTCTTGGCACATAGGGCTGTCCTGTTTTCTTTATGTTGGATGAACTTTAATATGGTAAATCAAGATTCGAATGCCAAGCTTATTGCTCCGTTATCTAAGGATGAAACATGGTTACCTGTATCTTCATGTGGGGAAAATAAAGCGCATGGTCCGATTGGCTATAACTTATTTTTTTACAAGAAATTTTGGCCATACTTAAAGGGAGATGTCATGAAACCCTTAAACAACTTTCACTCCGCATCAGGGCTGCCAAATGTGATTAAATCATCGTACACAATTCTAATCCCAAAGGTACCAAGTTCTTGCACGCGAAATAATTATAGACCCATTGCGTTGATTCATGGTATTTATAAAATCGTGGCAAAGTTGTAATCTATTAATTTGCAAGTGGCTCTGCCGAGTTTGATTTCAGGAAATGAGTTCGCATTTGTCAAAGAAAGGAATATTCATGGATGCTCCTATTTTAACATTGGAAATCTTGCATTCTATTTACTCGTTGAGACGATCCTTCCTAGTGATTCAGTTAGATTTTCACAAGGCTTTTGACTGTGTTTCTTGGAATTACATTGATGCTGTACTTCATCGAATGGGGTTTGATAAAAGATGGATTAGTTGGCTTGCAAATTTCCGCCAGCGATCTTCCACGTCGGTAATGGTTAATGGCATCCCAACAGCGCCAATTTGCTTGCGTATAGGTGTGAAACAAGGAGACCCACTATCTCCTTTCCTCTTTATCTTAGCTGTGGAAGGTTTGAAGCAATTATTTGATGCGAGCATTAGAGAGGGGCTACTACCCGGCTTTCGGTTATATCACGCACTACTCAATGTCTCGCTTCTACAATTCGCTGATGATATAATTTGCTTGCTACCGGCAGATGAGGCTCTTATTCTAAAGTTTTCACGTGTTCTAAAATTTTTTGAGCTGATATCTGGGCTTCGTATTAATTATAACAAAAGCTTAATCATGGGGGTAAATGTACAAGACTTGTTACTTAACTCATGCACTAGTACTCTCTGATGTTGCGTAGAGTATTTCCCCATTAAATACCTGCACTCCTCTTAGTATGAAGTGATTACCTATTTGATGTTGGGATCCTCTAATTCTAAATTTCCAATCATGGCTAGCAAATTGGAGGGGTAATTGCTATCTTATGCTAGACATGTAGTCCTAATTAACTCGATGCTCGCCTCTTTACCTACTTATTTATTGATAATCCTCAAAATTCCGGAATCTGTAAAATTTCCTTTGGGAAGGTGATGGAAACTTAAGCGATTTGTGCAAGGTCAGTTGGTCAACGATTAATCTACCGAATGAGCTCGGTGGTATATTTATTCGAGACTTTGAATTGGTGAATAACAGCCTGCTCTTAAAGTGGATGTGGAAGCTTCACGACTTAGAAAACAATAACTTATTGGTTGATTATTGTGTTAGGAGGTATTCTTTTTTTTACATCCTTATAAGATATTGCAAACTTTGATTTTCGTAAGCAATCCCTAATATGGCGAAATGTGGTTTCGGCATGTGTGAAATACAAGCGCTTTTGGAGCTATTTTTCAACAAACAATTGGATATGTATTAGTAATGGTGTTAGTGCATTATTTTGGGAGGATAATTGGACTTTGGGGCTGTCTTTCAAAACTCTTTTCTCGGTTTTACATGTGCTCTCGAATAGAAAACATTGCTCTGTTATGCAGGGCTGCACTATTTTGTTTGATATCAATTGACTAGATAGACCGTATTAGAAGCGGAGATTATGCCCATATGCCATAGAAAGATGCCGTCAACTTTGCCTTTAGATATATGAGACTTGTTTGAGCTTATTCACCACCATCTCACTGGAGGTATCGAGTCTTTGGCACAACTTACATCAGCTCCACTTCTTAAATTCACGTGACACATTTGTATGGGAAATGGACTCGAAAAAATCATATTCGACGTCATCGTTTTGCTATGGTTCTACCTATCCCTGAATAGGCCAAGTCCCAATATTGACTTCATGATGATTTGGCGTTCTCTTTTGCCCTCGAAAGTAAGATTTTTTGGTTTGTTAGTTTTCCATTTAACCCACAAAATCATTCCTCCTTCATAGACGGTGCTTAGCCATACAAGACGACTTATGCCCGTTTTGTCAAGAAGCCGAAACTGTGGAACACATGCTCATGTTCTGAAGTCTCTCTACTTGACATAGCGCTTTCCATTGGGTAGGTATACATCTTGTCTTACCCTCCTCTCCATATGATTTTTTGCTACATTGGTGATTTTTTTTAAGGAAGGGTTGCATAAAGTTTTTGCTACATCGTTATGGTTCTACATCTCTTGGTCATTGTGGTCTCGCCGGAATGATTTCGTCTTCGGAAATGTGGCCACTAACTTGCACGTCTTTACATTGAGCCTGAACCTTTATTAGTTTCTTTTCAATTGTAAGAATATGCGCATTAGTTTTTCGAATTCGGATATTCAGATAGATCTTTTAATCTTACTCATTTGTAATTGAGACATGATACTCTTCTTGTGTATCACCAATATTTTATAATGATATATTTATTTTTGTGCTTGTCGGTTTGCTAACTTGTCGGAGATGTCAACCTAGTTGGGATGTCTGTTGTTAGTTCGTCGGCTTGGTCTTTTTCCTTCAAAAAAATTTATATAATTTAGTTTAACAAATTGATCATGCTTCAAACCAATCAATGTATGTATATATGAGTTTTTATCTACATCAAAGAATACTTTCCTTTATATAAATTCTCTAAATCTTAGCATTATTATAAAATGCTCGGCCTTTTAGCATTATTATATAAATTTTTTCGTTCGGTGACAGATTCTAGACAAATACTTTACGGGTTCGTTTGGTTGGTAGAATATCTATTCCATGTAATAAGAGAAAAATGGATGGAAAAGGTGAAGTATTTGCCTAGATACCGTTGTCGGGATGGAATAACTATTCCTAGCTATCATACAACTCATGGAATAGCTATTCTTCCTCTCGAGAAGGAATAGCTATTCCATGAATTGTAAGATAGCTAGAAAGATCTATTCCATCCCGATGACAGATTCTAGTTAAATACTCTACCTTTTTTCACATTTTTCATTTGTTTTTTTCTAGTCCAAGGATTATTCATTCCGGCAACCAAACGAGCCTTACCAATTTTTACCTTTTGCCATTTGTTTTTCTTCTAATCTACAGAATAACCATTTCGCCAACGAAACAAACCTTTAGATGTAGAAAATGAGATATATAGAACGAACTTTTTGATTGGTTTGTTTGACAGTTGAATTTTTATTGCAACAATCAACGTTCTCCATGGGAAAGTTATTTATATCATGCTTCTCAATCATTTCACTCAATTACATTGTCCAAAAATCAATCTCAATGAAAAACAAATTTCTTTAAATTATCTTAAATCATGATTAGAGTAAAATTTTTACTTTAATTTATAAAAGACAGATAATCAATAATGGAAATTCCGAAATACTTCATGCTAAATTTAATTGTCCATCCCTTTCCAACATCTTGCCTTTTACTTTTTTCTGTTCTTTTTTTATTCTGTCTCATCTTCTACGCAAAGCGAAAAAGTAGTGCATACTGCATAATATATTCACCAAGATACTTATCTATCATCGTATCATATGCCACTGCTTTGCTTCCTCAAAGTTAAAAACTTTAGGTTTTCCTTTTTCTCTTCCCTCCCAATACTCAACATTTGAACTCTGACAGTTTCTCTGTATCATCATTTCAACGTACAATCTTTTTATCTTTTAATTTTTATTTTCAATTGGGTGCTTAATTGATGCTTTGTTATATATTATTTGTGTTCAACTGTATACGTTGTAAGGATTTGCGTTTTTAGGTCGATTTTCCGTCATGTGAACTACAGATTTTAAAGATTTGTTGGGGTTATTATGATGTTTTTCTTGGAATAGTTGGAAACTGAACATTTCAAAATAGCCCGCGCGTCTGTATTTGTGACGGCCTGATTGGAATTATTTGACCTGTCTATGATATTCAGGTTCTCATTAGAAGCTATACTTTCATATTACTTTCTGAAACTGAAATGTTAATTTCAGCCCGCAATTACTTTGAGCTGCCCGTGAGAAATACAATTTCATTCTTGTTAGTTAGTTTTTTGTGCATGAGCGTCTCTCTGTGATGCCTATACCACTGCATAGGCGTTTTGTGAAAACGCCTGTGCACTAGTGTGGGAATACGTAATCGATCGAACATTACATGAAAAAGAAAATGACTTTTCTGCTCAGAAATGAAATGATCCAAATGTTCCTGGAAATTCCTGCTCTCATTATCGCAAAACGCCTGCACCAGTGCACTGCCATTTTCACAAAATGCCTGTGCAATGGTGCGGTCATTTTCATATAATGCATGTGTCATGTTTTTATTTCTATAATTGCAATTCTCTCGTATTTCCTTCCCTTGTTTCTCTAAACCTGAATGTAAATTTGTATGAAAATTTTTGAAAGAAATGAAGAATGGAGGAAGAAATGGGTAAGGGCAAAGTTGTATTTCGTAAGGGCGATCGGTAGAAATTACGAGCGGCATTTAACAACACTAGATCTAAAACTTGAGTTTTATTCCAGTGGTTTGAATGCCATTGAGGTTGTAAATGTGGCAGACATTGAGAAGGGAATTAGATGAGATCTTAGCTCTCATTATCGCAAAACGCCTGCACCAGTGCACTGCCATTTTCACAAAACGCCTGTGCAATGGTGCGGTCATTTTCATATAACGCATGTGTCATGTTTTTATTTCTATAGTTGCAATTCTCTCGTATTTCCTTCCCTTGTTTCTCTAAACCTGAATGTAAATTTGTATGAAAATTTTTGAAAGAAATGAAGAATGGAGGAAGAAATGGGTAAGGGCAAAGTTGTATTTTGTAAGGGCGATCGGTAGAAATTACGGGTGGCATTTAACAACACTAGATCTAAAACTTGAGTTTTATTCCAGTGGTTTGAATGCCATTGAGGTTGTAAATGTGGCAGACATTGAGAAGGGAATTAGATGAGATCTTAGCTTAGCTTATCATATTGGAAGAATGAATTATCAACAACGAATGACAAGGAATTGCACTAGAGGGGTTGAATGGTACTTTTAAAAATCTCCTCTAATGTTTAAAATTTTTTTATCACTATAAAAAGTTGTAAACTCAACCTCAAAAATAAATTATTTACAATAAAGTAAATATTTAAATATAAATTAAGTATTTAAATGAGTAAAGTTAGAGAGATTGAGAAGCAACGGATTTTATCCTGGTTCGGCAACCCTTGGTTTAACTGACTTGAGATTTTTCCTTTGTCTGTTTTTTTACAGGGTGAAAACAAGGCTGATAATAATTTTTGCCGGCTCATGTACAAACCTTACAATTGTTGTTTTCCCGGGTTCAACAACCAAACCTTTTCACCACCGTTTTACAAGCTTAATAGTAAAATCTTATTGTTTTTACGGGCTTAACGTCAAAACCTTACAATTCTGATTGAATGTGTTGATTTGTGTTGCAGGAACACTTGAAGAAGATTTCTCACTTTAGCACTGGAGAATTGCATGGAAGACTAATATCTTTGAAACTTGTTAATATGTGAATATGCTTTCGATCTTCCAAGTTTGAATCTTCAAACTGAATGCCTTTTTATACTTGATGCATGAGCCTATTTTCCACATCCGAGAAAACTAGCCAGTTAGAGGGTCTCCCTTGGACAAAGAGCTATTGGAGGTCTTCTTTGAATATAATTGTTGGAGGGTCTCATTAGATTATGGATGTTAAGAGTCTCAGTTGCGTACTACCTTTTGAAAATATGGTCATTGGAATCTTTGTTGTTCATCAACCCAATGTTTTCTATGTCAGCTTGTGGTGAGAGTATTAACCTCATTTCTTGTCATGTCAACTTGTGGTGAGTGTTTAACCCAATGTTGACCATGTCATCATGAGCGGGGTTCATTACAAATGTTTCTAGGTCTCTCCATATTCACCACTTGATGTCCATCATTTGTACCCATTTTGATTACTTGTATATGTGACATTAGTTTAGTCTTCATTCTTTATTTTGTTATAGCTTCTTCAAAATAATATATTTTGATTGTTAATTAACACTATAACATGTATGTATTATTTTATCAAGAATATATTACTGATGCTTTATTTGTTTCGTCTATTTGTTGTGAGCATTGAAACTAGACTCAACAATCTCCCGCTTTATTATGATTACAACCCTACTTGATATATCCTGTTAAGAGAATTAGGTGGATAAGCAAAGTCTTCTTTTTCTTCAGGAATTGAAAATAATTATAGTGCAACCATCCTCTGAATATGTGATCCATTTTACCCATTGTACATAAGCTCCCCCTAATTATGTGCTCGTGTTGGCTTTGAAGGTTGAGGATTCAGCCTTTTGAAACCATAAAAAAGAATAAATAAATAAAGTAAGGGTGGGTTATAAAAATATTCTTAATTTAACCATAGTAATTAGAGCATGAACAACCAGTAAAAGAATAAAATAATTATGATAGGAGTGAAAAAATTTAGCTGGTTATGAAGCTCTACTATGTATTCCTTGGTATGGCAAATGTCATGACTGTTGTTTCATAAGATTTGACTATGAAGCCTCATAGTTTAGTATCCAGTTGGGAACTCAAGTGCTGAGACAAATTTGATGCTTTAGACATGTACCTCGCTGATTTATTTTTCATGAAATTATTTTGTCTTTTGCCTCACTTTCACAAAATGATATGTTCTCTTGCATATGACAAAGTCCACTATTCTATTTCACATATCCACCTTCAAAGCTAAATTTGTGTCAGGATATCCACATGAATTGCAAGTTTTTCCTCTTACGCCCATGACAAGTGTCCTTCCAATGAAATGTCCACAACTTTACTGTTTTCCATAATTCACTAACTTCGCTGACATATCAAGCTCAGTGTACCAACACCCTTTAGATAGGCACGTGGGTTGCCTTTTTAGAATAATAGATTAAAAATAATAATCAATTATTGTTGGAAGAGAGTGGCTCATGTGCGTTTTCTAGGAAAGGACAAAATTCAAGAAAAATGACTTGAATTCTGAACAAGTGCCTCGTGAGGTGAAGCTAATATCTTCTATAATTTGATAAAGTGTTTTCCAAGGTAAAACTGACAAAATGGATATTATTGAAACTATGCCCAATAGAGTTCTATGGTGAGTAATTTTTTTCAGAAGAAAAAAATTATATGGTCATAAAAGCATCCCATGTAAGATATGATCTATGGATGAACAATGTCATTGGGTGAATTGTCTTAGGTTCAATACATCATTAGGTACCTGAACTTGCCTCAAAAAACGATCCCGTAACTCTCTCAACTTTAAAAAAGTGATCTCGTAGCTCTCTCAACTTTCAAAAAATGCACCACTTTGCTCTCTCTATGCCACGTGTCATCTTCTGGTTGGTTTGACTTTTCAAAGATGTAATTTTTCTGATTTTCTCCCTCCAATAAGAAGTTGACACGTGACACTGAGGGAGCAAAGTGATGCACTTTTTTAAAGTTGAGAGAGCTACGAGGTCACTTTTTTAAAGTTGGGGGAGCTACGGGATCATTTTAAAAGTTCAGAGGGGTAGCAGGTTTTTTGGAACAAGTTCAGATACCCAGTGATGTATTAAGCCAATGCCTTATTAGAAGGTCATTTCATGGATGACATAAAGAAAAGGGTGCATGGTGAAAGGAAATAAAGACAAAGGGTCTTTACAGGTAGAGTAGGTGCCTATGTGTATGATGCATGGAGTAAGTTTGTCGTAAAAGGACAAAAAAAAATATGGTGAAGGGATGAACATTGGCATACACGTGGCTAAGAGGGTATGAGAGATAAAGTGGGGTAGGTTTGTCATTAAAATGACAAAACAAGGATGTTTGTAAGGGTGTAAGTAAAATAAAAAAGGAATAAAGGAAGGAGGCATGACATAAATAAATCGTTTGGTTGGCGGAATAAAATAGAAAATGTATGTAAAAATATTAAATATGATACATGACTCCGACATTGGAGGGAATAGTTTTTTCTAATTACCATAGAAATGGAATAGCCATTCCTCTTCGAAATGAAGGAATAGCCATTTCATGATTCACATGATAACTAGAAAGAGATATTCCCTCCAACATTAAACTCATGTATTATATCTGCTGCTTTTGCATTCATATTCTATTTTATTCCGTCAAACAAACGAGCCTAAAGTGTCGGGGAAGGATTGGTGGCATGTACCTTTAGCAAGACCATTATTTCCCTTCCTTACTTCTTTGAAATTTTCTTTGTACCCAATTTTCTTTGTACCCAGCCCATTTGTCCTTTCAAACTTTTCTTCTTTCAAGCAAGGTTTCACTAATGAAGATCATTATTTCACCTTTGTACATTATATCTTCTCCTTCCTCCACCGAAAGATCAGTCAAAGATCTTGAGTTTCTTAAGTTCTCTTCTACCAATATCTCATCCACTTGGGATTTTGACAAAATGCTGCATGTGTATGTGACCTTAACATGCACCACTTTTTCTTTCTCTTCCCTTTATGCACTGAGAAATAGTCTCACTCCATTTACAAAGATTAGTACTTTCTTATTGAGGGAATCATGTCAATTGTGGTGCTTCTTCCAATAGAAAAAACATACAGAAGGATCTTGCGTCGACAAAGGTGTGGCCACCATTTTGAAGAGTCTGAGTAAGTCTGCTGGTAAAGACATTGTAAGCAATGATTGCAGTTGTCTCATATTATGTTTCAGGTAGATTTGAAGATTTAATCTTGTTTTAAACTCTTGTATATGTGTTTTCATATATTACGTAAGTTGTAAGCTTTGGGCATCTGATTGTTACATATTTGTGAATATCATTAAGTGATATTTGTGATGAGTTGAACATTGTGTTTGTAGTTGTAGTTATTCAATTGTTTGTTCGGGTAGGTTGCATTTTCTGTTAAAGATTAGAAAATGATTTTGACATTTATACCATGTTTTATTTACATTCCATATATATTTCTTCATTCATCTCATTCATTAATCATCATGACATTCGAAAAGTTACCATTTTCCTCTTTAACTAAGATCTCTGATTTATATAGTTTCTATTTCATGTTCTACATTAGTACTCTGCATCTTTGGCTCAGGTTGAGTTCGCTTCATCCGACATAGTACTCAAAATATCAACCTAAACTCATCCTTCCTCGGCCCACACATTAGATCTTTGGGCTCGAGCTAAGCTGGACTTTATTGGACTAGCAAATTGTTGAATCGGGAGGTAGAGGTGCAAACTCACCTTCAATGCCTTCTTCTTGGAAGCCATTTTCAGTTCAAAAAAAGAATTTAATTGTGACTACTAGAAAGCAAGTTCAATGTGATTTCCAACTAAAATTTTTAGCTTGGATGTACCTTTGTGTCTTAATTCCATGCTCTTTTTTATCTTTTATCTTTTTGGGTTTTTTCCTTTTATTTAATGAATTTGAAATCCGGTTTTCCCAACTTCTTTCAAAAAAAACTTTGTTCGTCCTAAACGGCTTAATATTAACAGCAAGGGGGGTGAATGCGTTTCTTGGTTCTTTTTAAGATTTACAAAATACCTTTACCAAATTTAGTTTTTAGATATGTGCTGAGTGGAAACTGTATTGTGCTGGGTCTAAAAATTATAAATTGCTCAGCTTTGCTGGCACAATTTATCTTCAATTGCTACTGAGTGCTTTACTCAGCTTGGATTAGTTTTTCAAGAAAATATTTATAAAAATGAGAGAATGATGGATGAGCAAACACAGTAAAGGTAAATGAATAAGGTTAGAATGATTACACCTAAGTTTTATCCTAGTTCGACCTTTGGCCTACCTCCAGTCTACTGATTCCTTCCAAGCTTTAATCCACTAGTGTTTTCCTTTCTTCCTTAGGCGGAGAAGCCTTTACAGCAAGTAGATGCAATTACAGAAAGTACCCTCCTTTCTAACTACCTCTCAAACATAGTTTAGGTACCCTTCCCAAACTATCACTCAGATTTCTCAACAGAAAATGCGAACTAAGGATTTCAACTTATAGAAATGTTAAATCCTTTTATAATGTTAAATCTTTAGCGCTATCTCTCTATTACAAACATATATGATCGATTTGTGTTTGCTTGAATTGGAATTTCTAAAGGTTGTGATTGTTTGAACAGAGTTTCAGCTCTTTAAGAAATTCAAGGTGATTCACCAAGTTTAAACGTCTACTTTAGTCTTCTATTTATAGTTAAAGGTATTGTAAGTAGCCGTTGTAAACTTCTCGTCCTGATAGCTTTCTCAAATTCTCTTCTCTTCAAATCTTTCGAATTTGCCCGTTTGAACCAAATTCTGGGACATTTAGAGACAGAGATTTTGAATGTTGAAGCGTGAGATTAATGTTCGGAAGATTTTGGCTATACTTGTTTCGAAAGGCTTATCCCTGGTAATGGTGCCAAAAACCTTGTTCCCATTTTTCTATTGATAAAATAAGAGTTCTAAATAGAACAGGTGTTATTAGTATCGATTATCAAATAGAAAAATGATGATAACTACAAGTATACAGTTGCGATGTAATTTTAAAAGATATTGATCTCACAGGGAAGGAATTCGGTTATAAGGACCAACTAGAGTTACGAAACAAAAGAAATAAGATAAATTGTAGGGTTGGATGATAGACTGATGAATAGACAGATACATGAACATAATAGAGAAGATGTAAACTATATAGATATTCCCTAAGAACAACTATAGTGGAGAAAAACATGTAAAGCAATCAAAGTTATTTTAAACATTAGATAACTTCAACAAACTCGGTTTTAAACGCCCAAATATTCAATAATTCACCGCAAAGCAACACATGAAATAACTTTTCTAAATCTAGGGTAAACGAATTATGACACTTATAAGAACCTGGATAACAATAATACTATGCTTAGTACGGGTCACTCTCACATAGCCATATTTAGCAAGTTACCACTCCAAAAATGTTAGTTCACTAAACATCGTTATAATTACAGATCCAGTGAGTATACACAATCTTGTTAACCTTGAAATCACTCTTAAAATTAACTCGAAAGCATATAACTTGATTAATATAAATGACGCAAGATGAAATACTCGTTATGACACATAGATATATCATAAACTTCAAAATAGAAAGTATAAGTAGAAAACAAAGTAAAGTTGTAAGGTATGCAAGTGAAAGCTAAAGTTGATCAAACCGTATCCACTCTTTAAATGGGAGTCATAAATTCCCTTAATTCTTACATCTACTTTGAATTCGGTCTTGAATCGTAGAGAACCTCCGCTAGGATGCTATTCTTTATGAATATCGAACAAATGAATGTTGAAGAATAGAAACTTTTATTGATAAGCGCTTTGCAATTACACTCATACAACAATCGCTCGAATATGTGGAGAAATCTAGTGATCGAAACAAGAATCGAATCACTTATACATTTTTCTTGCTAACACTTTAAACTAGCAAAATCTATACAATTTTCACTCTCTATCATGTTATGCACTGCTATTATTCATTACAAATGCATATTGCCATGAAATTGGTTGGGTTTGAACCCTATTTATAGAGTGCGAAGGGTTGTGTCTATCCAAACGAAGAGTCGTGTCCATTGGTAAAGAGTTGCATCACTTTATTGTGATTGGATGTAAAGTTTTGTCCTCATCTTCAATGGATAGGCACCTTTTCGTTATTGAATTGCTTCCAAAAGGTGCCTTTTCGTTTGACAGTCTATGGCGGTTGATGGCGATTGATCGTTTTTATCCGGCGGTTGGTAGTTGAGAAGAGTAGACCAAAAACCATCACAAGTCATGAGCGCAATATACATGTCGTGATCGTGAACATTGGTTTGTAACTTTCTGCTTGTGAAGAATGACAAGTCGCGATCGCGAATGGGTGTCACGATCATGACGTGTGCTTTTTTTCATGATTCTTCTTTACAACTTTGCCGATCTTTGACAACTTCAATCCTAAGCCAATTCCTTGTGTTCCATCTTTTTTCACCTTTTTCACTCTTTTTAGATAGAATCTTTGATCATTTTACTCCCAAGATTCACCTAGTTTCTGCACTTGCCTAAAAAACAACTACATACCACGTGAAATCTTTTATATGAAGTACAAAATGACTTTAAACCATATCTATTTATGATTAAAAATATAACGATAATAAGTGTAATTATACACTTATCACACTCCCACACTTAACTTTTGCCTTGTCCTCAAGGTAAATACAACAGAAGTGTATAAAATAGTAATTCAAGTTCGTACCTCATGTGGTAAAAAGACTATTGTAGTGAGTACCACATTCTCACATTGCATAAAATTCAAGTAAAAGTTCGAAATTTCCGACAAATTAGTAACGGGTAATTTATATAGTTTAGTTGCGTACCTTTGCTCTTTATGGAGGGTCAACTGAAATACGTCTTCATATAAGCGTTATATGCTTACTCGAATATTTCCTTCTCTTAAGTATAGTATAAAGTATAAAGGACAAAGGAAGCACGCTTTGAAAAGATTGATCTCAAGGCATTTTTAAGTAACCTAGGATGCTAAAACACTCTTAGTGGTTGCATTTTATGCTCCATACCACTCTCCCCTTTTTTAGTGGTTGCATTTTATGCTCAATTCCACTTTCTCTTATTTTTTTCTTTTCAAGCATATGTTTTTGAATTACAGATTTGTACTTGCACCCATTTTTCATGCTATGCTACTTTTCTTTTTTCACTCGTTGAATGGTTGCAGTTTTTGCTCCGTACCATTCCTCACCTTTTGCATAACTCATTGGTTATCCTCTCTTTCTTTTGATTTTTCTCTCTTAATACCCTCATCCCTTATTGATCACTTTCAAAGTATTATGGCTATAGTTTCCC
>CATIWQ010420794.1:0-53102 GCA_949673415.1 Euphorbia schlechtendalii | reverse complement strand
ACACCTCTTCAATTGAGGGAGAGATGCCAACAGTGCAACAACCTACAATCTTACCTTTTTTGTTATCTCCAAAACTGACACTTCCATTTCTCTTACGTTCCATTGAGATGAACTGGCTTTCATCTCCTGTCATATGCCTTGAGTATTCGCTATCCACATACCACATTTGAGAGTCATCAGCGGATCTAAGGCTCACCTGCAAAATAGTTAAGTTTTCTTAGGTACCCATGCTTATGAGATGGGTCCTCCTTTGTTAGCAGTGCTTATATTTATCCAATCATATTCGTTATAATAACCATTTTTATGTCTACACAGTACTATAACATGTCCAGCTTTCCCACAAAAACTGCACACCGTTTTTGCCTTGGGCTGGCTCACTTTCTTCTATTTAGAGGAATTATTCCTCTTTGAATTACGAGTTTAGTTATTCAGAATTTGATTGTTGGCTAGAGGAGGAACCTCTTTCTTCTTCAATGCTGATATCTTAGCAGTCAACCCATCTAATTTCTTAGTGAGCTTGCTGATAGCACACTCTTGATATTCAGCCTTTTCTTGAAGAAAGTTGATATCAAGCGATTAGGAAGCATTAGCATCTTCTAGATCGTCACTTCTCCTCACTATCTCTTTGATGTTTTTCATTGATTTATTAGTCAATTTCATAACATCAAAGAGACCTTGGGTGAATTCTTCAATTGACAAAGGAATTTCAGAATGTACCTCAGTTTGATGGGCTTTTCCTTTATCATGCTCAGCTTTAGAGTTAACAGTGGAACAATTTCTATCGGAGGTAGATGCTGAGCCTTCACCTTGACTTTTGATAGCCATCAATCAGAGATTGGCTGAATCAATGGCTTCTTCGTCAAAAGATGAAGATTCTTCTGAATCACTCCAAGTAGCAGCAAGAGCTTCATTCTTCTTGGAGAATCTCTTCTTGAATATGTCCTTCTTTGCCTTTGGATAGCTTGACTAGATGTGGCCTTTCTCTCCACACCCGAAGCACCTAATATCCTTATTAAGCTCTTTCCTTAGTCCTTCCTCAACTCCACATCACTACTAAGTTGACTTGATTTTATTGGGAAACTTCTTCTTGTTGTTGAACTTCACATCCTTCTTTATAAAGCATTTGAAGCACCTTGTAAGAAGAGCCATTTCTTCATCAGAGTCACAGCTGGTGGACTCATCAGATGAGTTTGCTTTGAGAACAATGGCTTTACTTTCCTTGCCCCTATTTCTCTTGGAGTCATCTGAGTACTTTCTCAAAGACATCTCATGAGTCAGCAAGGTGCCTATCAGCTCATCATAGCTGTAGGTCTTAAGGTCATGAGCTTCCTCAATTGCACTCTTCTTAGAATCCCACTCTACTATCAAAATGCAGAGAATTTTCTTGACCAGCTCTTCCTCGCTAAACTCCTTTCCAAGTCGTTTTAGTTCATTGACAATATTAATGAATCTGGTATTCAAACTTTGAATACCTTCATTGGAAGCCATCAAGAACATCTCATACTCTCTCAGCATGAGATTCATCTTTGACTCCTTGACCTTGTCTATCCCCTCATAGGTAATCTCCAACTTCTTCTAGATTTCCCTACCTATGCTGTTTCACATCCTGAGACCCTGTTAAATTCTGTAAGATCAAGCGTATAGTGTAAGAAATTAATAGCTACAGCATTCTCTTTGAGAAGCATCAAATCAGCTTCATTGTAGTCCTCTAGATCTATAGGTACACGCACACCGTTCCTGACCTCAATAGGAACTCTAGGGCTAAGCTCAATTGCGAGCCAGGCTTGCATACTTTGAGACTGGATGAAGTTCTTCATACGATTATTCCTGAACGTATAATAATTACCATCGAATAGAGAAGGTCTGGTAACAGACATTCCCTCCTTCAGAATAACTGTCTGACCAGAACCTGAGCTGAAGTTATTGTATGCCATTTAAGGATCTGACTCAAGACGATTAGTCTTAAAATTGAGCAACTGCTCTGATACCACTTGTTGATCCGTAAACTGGCTAATAACATAGTAAAGGGGGGTGAATGCGTAACCTGGGTTACTTTTTAGACCTTTTTGGATTTAAGTTAACTCAGTATGGTTTTTATGTGCGTGCTGAGTGCGATATAAAAACGTATAAACTGCTCAGCTCAGCTGGCACAGTTTATCTTCAACCTTTAACTGAGTAAAGATTACTCAGTGCTAGTTGGATAACAAGCAAATAAATGATATGAGAGAGATGAATGAGCAAGAAGCTGATGAAGTTAATCACTTAGAGTTAGAAAGATTACACCTGAGATTTTATCGTGGTTCGGCCCTAGCCTACCTCTAGTCACTGGATACCATCTCTGAGCTTTAATCCACTAGTGGTTCATTCCTTCAATAGGTGGAGAAGCCTTTACGGTGGGTAGACTCTATTACAGAAATTTCCTCCTTTCTAACTACCGCTCAAATTCAGTTTGGTTACCCTTCCCAAACTGACACTCAAGATTAATAAGATATAGCGAACCGAATTCAACTTATAATACGTTGAATCCTTACAAGGTTAATCCTATGAGTGATTCTCTCTATTACAAACTGATAAATCTATAGATTGTTTGCAGATTGCATGCTGATGAATTTCTTGAAAGCAGAGAAGATTTTCACAAGGTTTTGCTCTTAGGAAATTCAAGGTGATTCACTAAGCTTGAATGTCATCTTCAGTCTTCTATTTATACTGTAAATTTCTGAGAAGTAACCGTTGCAAACTTTGAGGATATCGCAGATCTTCAATTTCTCATTTCAATTAACCTTTCAAATCTTCCTGTTGGAGATAGATTTCAGGATGTTTAAAATAGGAATTAAACATTGTGGTGAGATTTGTTTCCATTTCCAAATTTTCATTTTTCTTCAAGCAATCTGGATCTTTGAGAGATTTGCGCTTCATGCAACGTGGCATCTTTTCGTTGGATGACTTTGATAAAGTTGCGAGATATGCGCGGAGATCTTTGATACATGACGTAATTAACAGGATCATTCCTTATTCTCTGATTCTAATGATGAATTTCTAACACTTTGTACAGCCAAGTTTAATTTTGTGAGGACCACAGGAATCTCTATTAATTTCAGCGTCTTTTTCTTCTGAAATATAACAAAGGAATATTTTATTCCTTCACAGATGTGGTTAGTAGCATATGTGTTATGATAATTATTAATGTCGCAATAATAATTACTTTTAGATAAGTAAAATTGTAACTCAGCATGAGCTGAGTGATGATAACTTAAACTATATAGTACTCAGTGCACACTTAGCTTTTCTTACACTAAGTAGAAGTATTCTTAGTGTTCAATTAACTTTTACTATCCCATATTAATTGCTATCACCAAAACTTTTGAGTACTGTGAGGTACTATTAACTTGGGTTCTACAAGTTTCTCTTGAAAATAATTTGCGAGAATTTTCTTGAGGGCCTATTCTATTTTAGAAAGAGAATTCACGATTATTTTCAGGTTGGTCTACGAGTGATCTTACAACCACTTGTTAATTAATGAGTTTGTTAGACATGATGTATGCCCTAGAGGTAATTAGGCGATATGTCTTTATTAGCTATAATGTACAAATAGTTTTGAATTATTAATAATAATCAAAAGCATCTTGTTACTTATCAATGTTTCTTTTTATTTACATCTCGCTGGTATTATATATATATTTGGATATGTATATGCTCATTGATGAAAACAAAGTCTGTGACTAATTCTAACCGTAAAAGTGCAAGGACATAGTGGGAGCTATGTGGAGTGAGAACTGCACATACATGTTATGATTAATAGTCTAAATACCCCTAGTCATAGTTCCATTGAGACTAGACATCAATGGAGCTGATAGACTAGCATGTGTAGGCTTACTCCTTGGATTAGTTCCAAGCGGCCGATCTCACGAGCTGAAGGTGGTACATTGAGTTAACACATGAATGTATTCGGGTACTATATCCATGTGTTGGTGTCATGTCTTATTACAGTAGCAGTATGAGTATCCTCAGACCTGAGATATCGGTTACCTTATGTAGAAGTTGCTATACTTTGGGTCATACTTATTCATACCCTGGCGATCAGGATGACACGGGTGATTACGGGTACAGCGATGATCACATGTTACTAAGCTATGTAGTCAAGATGGGATCCATCACCCCTGATATAATAATATAATGGAGATATACCTTAGGGTCCCTTGTTGAAGTGACACACTTATAAACCTCTGATTAGAGTATACGATTGATGGAACGGGTGTCTAGTGAATCAAGATACAAAACCGCTGAATGGTGTTCTTCGTGAACAAGTCTAATTCTAGGATAGCTACGACTATTACATGAGCTGACACTTATTCAGAGCTTAATAAACTGGATGGTACTTAACCTGATGGAAGGAGTGTATTGTACTGGTTACTACTGCAGAACTAGATCAAGTCACAGGCACTATTCGCAAGGTTTCGACTTTAATAACTCCAAGGATTTTTTATTTAATAATGAAGCCAAAAACCTTGTCTACGATAAGATATAAGTTCAAAATATGAACAGGTGTTGTCAGTACCGCTTAGCTAAATAGAAAAATGGTGACCACTGCAAGTATACAGTTGCGATGTAGTTTTAAATGATATCGATCCCACAAGGAAGGGCCAGCTCTAAAGATCATCAAGAGAAATAGAATAACAGAAAATAAAATAAATGATTTTATTTTAGTTGGGTAAGATGGGATATGATGGTGGATAAATATATATAGATCAGAGTAGAAGAAATCAATATAGATTATTCCTACGAACAAGTATAGCAAAGAAAACATGCAAAATCAACAAAGATATTACGTACACTAGAGTAATTTAACAAATTCGGTTCTAGATATTCATATATTCAATTATTCACAGCAGAGCAACACATGAAATGACTTTTCTAAATCTAGTGCAAGCGAATTAAGATGATTATATAAACTTGGATAACAACACTACTATGCTTAGTACGGGTCGCTCTCACAAAGCCATATTTAGCAATTTACCATTCCAAAAATGTTAGCTCACTAAACAGCATTATAATCACAGATCCAGTGATTATATACAATCTTGTTAACCCCGAAACTACTCTTAAAGTTAACTCAAAAGCATATAACTTGATTAATATAAAAGACTCAACACGAAATACACAATTTGATACATAGACATACCATAAACTTCGAAATAGAAAGCATAAGTAGAAAACAAAGTAAAGTTGTAAGGTTTGCAAGTGAAAGCTAAAGTTGATCAAACTGTATCCATTCTTTAATGGGAATCGTCAATTCCCGCAATGCCTGCGTCTACTTTGAATCCGGTCTCGACTCGTACAGAACCTCCGCTAGGATACTATTCTTTGTGATTATCGAACAAATGAATATTGAAAAATGAAAACTTTTATTGATAAGTGATTTGCAATTACACTTGTACAACAATCACTCGAATATGTAGAGAAATCTAGTGATCGAAATAGGGTTCGAATCACTTATACATTTTCTCGCTAACTTAAAATGAACGAACTCTACACAATTTTTCTCTCTATCTAAACACCATATATGCCACTCTCACTCTCTCTACCACTCATTCCATGAAATTGGTGAGGTTTGGAGCCCTATTTATAGAGTATGAAGGGTTACGTTTATCCATACGAAGAGTTGTGTCCATTGGTGAAAGATTGCATCACTTCATTGTGATTGGTTGGGAAACTTTAATCTTATCCACAATGGATAGGTATCTATTCATGCTTGTTTGACTTTTGATAAGGGTCTTTTTGTTGGAAATTGATGGTGGTTAATAGCAGTTGATCATTATTATCTAGTGGTTGGTAGTTAAGAAGATTTGACAAAAAAATCATCCAAGTCGCAACTGCGATATACAAGTCACGACCATGAATCTTTGTTTGACAATTTTCTGCTTCTGAAGTGTATCAAGTCGCGACCGCCAGTTGTTGTCACGACCGTGAATTGTGTTTTTCTTTAGAATTCTTCTTGTAACTTCACTGATCCTCGACAGCTTCGATCCTAAGCTAAATCTTTAAGTTCCACCCATCTTTTCACACCTTTTTCACTCTTTTTACATAGAATTCCACTTTAGATCATTTTACTCCCAAATTTACCTACTATCTGCAATTGCACCAAAAACAACTACATACCACGTGAAATCTTTTATATGAAGTATAAAAATGACTTAATATATAGTGTTTAGTGTGTAAAATTAATATGATAATAAGTGTAATTATACACTTATTAGTCTTGCTTATGTAAGGAGGATAAATTTATATAAGCTAGGTACTAAGTCTGACAGTTGTTTGTTTGTAGGTTACCCTAAGCCGACTATGGGTTTTACCTTTTACTATCCCAAGGAACAAAAAGGTACTTGTTTTTAGGAATGCTCGGTTCCTCGAGAAGGAACACATACATGTGAAAGATAGTGGGAGCAATCTTGAGCTAGGTACTCAAGAAGATTAAATAAACAATCAACTGCTTGATCCTGCACCTATTACACAAGAAAGTGTAAGCATGGAACAGTCTATTATAACACCGAGATTACCTAGGTTATGTCTGGAACCAATCGTTCCTAAAAGATACGATTATTTCATCACTAATGATAAGCACATCTTTCATATGGAAGATAACGAGCCTAAGACTTACAAGGAGGAAATGGAAGGCTCAGAGTCTAACAAATGGTTTACAGCTATAACGTCAGATATGGACTCCATGTACAAAAATCAAGTATAGAACTTGGTTGATGCTCCAAGAGGGATTAAGCCCATAGGCTGCAAGTGCTTTTTTAAGAAGAAAACTGACATTGATGGTAATGTAATTACCTATAAATCAAGGCTAGTCCCAAAGGGTTATAGTCAAAAGGAAGGAATTAACTATGATGAATCCTTTTCACCAGTAGCCATGATAAAGTCTATTAGAATACTCCTTGCCATCGTTACTCATTATGATCGGGACCCTTGATCGAGATGTATATATGATACAACCTCAGGGTTTTACATTAAGGATCTCGAAGGTGTGTAAATTGCAAAGGTCTATTTAAGGACTTAAGTAAGCATTAAGTGGTTGAAATATTATGTTTGACAAGACAATCCAAGAGATTGCTTTTGTGCTAAACACTAATGATTCCTTGTCTTATATGTCGATGACATATTTTCAATATGAAATGATGTTCCTTTTCTTCAGACTATAAAGTTTTCAACAAGTACGATCATAGGTCATAGTCAGGTTATGTGTTTATGTTAAAGGGTAGTTGTTTGGAAAAGTATCAAACAAGATAGAACTATTGATTTAACAACTAAATTTGAATATATAATTACTTGTAAAGAAGCTAAACAAGCTGTTTAGCTTAAGGGATTTATTGGTGATCTCGGCGTGGTGTCCAACATTGCAAATTCAATAGTGGTCTATTGAGCCACAGTCTCGTTAGAGAAACTGACACATACTCAGAAAGTACCATCACATTTAAGAGATAATTGCTAGAAAAGATATAAGTTTAAAATACATCCTTACGGATCAAAATCTAGCGGATGGGCTAACAAAGCCATTGACTTAAGTTAAGCATGACTAGCATGTTCATGAGTATGGCATGAAGCACATGGGTAATTGGCTCTAGTGCAAGTGAGAGTTTGTTAGAAATGATGTATACCTTAGACACAATTAGGGCAAAATGTCTTTATTAGTTACTAATGTACAAATAGTTTTAGATTATTATTTGTCAATAATAAGGCATCTTTGTTATATATCATTGATTGTTTCTAAATTATGTATCTCTGTGGTATTATGTATATGCTATTATGTATGATTATATATATTCGTTGATGTAATAAGACAAAGTTCGTGACCATTTCAAAGCGTGAAAGTGAAAGGACATAATGCTAGCTATGTGGAGTGAGAACTGCAAACACATGTTACTCTAAAAAAATTAATTATTCCTACTCATAGTTTTGTTGAGACAGGACATCGATGAAGCGGACAAACTAGCATGTGTAGGCTTACTCTTTAGATTAGATCCAAGCAGTCGATCTTACGAGCTGAAGGTGGTATCTTGAGTTAATACATGAATGTATTCGGGTAATACATTAGAGATTGCTATAAGACAGACACTCGAAAATAACTATGTCCATGTGTTAGTGTCACATCTTATTGCAGTAGCAGTACAAGTATCCTCAGACCTAAGAAACTTGTTACATTTTTTGGGAGTTGCTATACTTTGGATCATACTTATTCATAGCCTAGTGATTAGGATGATACGAGTGATTACGAGTATAATGATGATCGTTTGTTGGTAAGCCGAGTAGTCATGATAGGACTCATCGCTCTTGGTGTAGTTAATATAATGGGAGTTATACCTTAAGGCCTCTTATTGAAGTGACACACTCATAAATATCTTATCAGAGTATGAGAATGATAAAATGGGTTTCTAGTCAATCTTAATCTACTAAGGGGAAAGGTAAGTGGTGTTCTTCGTGGACAAGTTAAATTCCAGGATAGCTACTACTATTACATGAGCTAACACTTAACCTGAGCTCAATAAACTATTCTAAACCTAATGGAAGGAGTGTATTGTAATTGTTACTATTGCAGAATCAGATCAATTCACAAGCATGTGAAGTTCCGAGTATCAGGGGATCATACGCCACTTCTAGAAAGCCCATTTGATAATTTAAAGTTATCAAGTTTCATATTGATATGGAAAACTAAGCTAAAAGGTTCTAGGATGGGAAGCCAAGTTTAGGTTAACCTCTAGTGGGTCTATACTTCAGGATCATATGAGGTCACACATATTTGGCTTCCCCGGAATGAATAAAGAACTTATAGTCGGGGTCTATACCAAGAATAAAAGGGAGAGTCAAACTTATTTTGGATAGACCATTAATTGGTTAGACCAGATAAATAAGTGGAAGAAGAAAATATTCTAAAGTGTGGAGCAGGTGAATTTTTCCTATTGCAAGTGGGCCCCATGAACATGGGTTGTTCAAGGGTAGGGGCCTACGTGGCAGCCTTGTGAGTATTGGAAAGGTGCTCGGGGGCTGCCAACATGCGCTAGCACATGCTAGTGAGCTGTACTGCAAGTGCTAGGGAGTGCTTGCGTGGGCCTGCAGTGAATGAATTAATCAAAACCGGTAAATTCAATGAATTCATAAAGGGAATTTCTAAAAAGCAAGAAAGGAGGAATGAAAGAGACAAAGAGAAGGAAGGCGAGCCGGATCGAAGAGCGTGGAAGATAAAGGGAGTTATACTAGTAATCGTAGGCGAACCCGAATTCGAGTCACCAAAGAAAAGAACTAAAAGCTCACCTTCAAATAAATCAAATGTGGATGACCAGGTGAAAATCTTAAAACCATAAGAAAAGAATTCCGTGGTGGAAAAGCCGCATGTAGATCCCATCATCGTGGAGGCAACGACGGAAAACTTCACAATAAGGAGAATCCTATTATACACTGTCAGCACAGTGAACACTACCCCTGAAAGTGTCGTGGAAAAGTTGGGAGTACATCACTCCAAAATCCAGGTGGGTTGCTCACCACTCATTGGATTAAATGGGGAGCCCATACAATCATTGGGAGAAGTTACTTTGGAGGTAGAAATGGGTAACCTCAAGCATAAGTACTGAGGTGAGGCAGAATTCACAATCTTCAATATATTAGTCAGCTTCAACATTATTTTGGGCAGACCTTTTTAGACAAAAATAAGAAATCTCATTTCACTAATGGATTTGGTATTTTTTGTACATACAACGAAGGGAAAGCGATGGTAGCAGGCAATCCGTGTGTTGTATAGGAAGCCTACTTGGCTTCACTACATAGAAAATCACTCCTCGTAGAGAAGAATATGAGCTGGACTCCAAGGAAAAGATCGAAGCGGTCGAAGAAGTAGAAGAGCTGAAAGTAGGAATAGATCAATCACTAAGAATAAGCAAGGCCCTTGGTAACGATGCGAAAGCAGAAATCATATGCTTACTTATAGACCAACAACACATCTTCTCTTGGTCTTCGGAAGACCTTGTAGTCATCAAGCCTGAGATAATGCAGCATAAGTTGAGCTTGAATCCAAATGCTAAGCAGTGATCCAAAGGAAGTGGAAGCAGACACGGGAAAGCCATCAGGCTATTGAAGAAGAAGTGGCTAAACTTCTAAAGACAGGACACATTAGAGAAGTTCAGTATCCAAGTTGGTTGCTTAATGTAGTGGAAAAAAAGAGGAGTGGAGCCTACAAAATTTGCATAGACTTCATCGATTTGAATAAAGCAACTCTAAACGATAGCTATCCACTCCCAAGCATAAACCAACAGGAAGACACAATTGTTGGCTACATAGTATATTCATTGTTAGATGCCAAATGCGGGTATAACCAAATACCTATGCATCCAACTGATGAAGAAAAGACATGTTTCATAACCCATAATGGCACCCACTATTACACTATGATTCCTTTTGGGCTGAAGAACGATGGAGAAAGATACCAAAGGCTAATCAATGACATGTTCAAGGATGAGATAGGCAATGTGATGGAAGTTTATGTATATGAAATGATTATAAAAAGTAAGGATGAAGCTTCCCATGTAGAGGACATCAAGAAAGTTTTAAAAATCCTCTAGAATTACTGTTTGAAACTAAACCCGGAGAAGTGCACGATTGGAGTGAAAGGCGGAAAATTTCTAGGATTCATGATTTCTGAAATAGGAATCGAGTCGAATCTTGAAAAAATAGAGGCAATCTTGAAATGGAACATCCCCAGACTGTAAATGATATATAGTGACTTAATGGGAGAATCAATGCCTGAGGGAGATTCATATCCTTCTCCACTAAAAGATGCATGCTATTCTATAAGGCCATGAAGAAGGATAAGGATTTTGAATGGGATCAATCTTTTCAGCAAGTGATAAGTGTATAATTACACTTATTATCATGACATTTTCAATCATTAATTATATGGTTTTGTTTCATTTTATACTTCATATAAAAGATTTCATGTGGTATGTAGTTGTTTTTTATGCAAATGTAGAAACTAAGTAAATCTTGGAAGTAAAATGAACAAAAGTAGAATTCTATGCAAAAAGAGTGAAAAAGGAGCAAAAAGATGTGTGGAACTTAAGGAATTGGCAAAGGATCGAAGATGTCAAAGATCAGTAGAAATCGCAAAGAGGAATCATGTGAAAAAGGCATGTCACGATCGTGGCACATATATCGTGGTCACGACTTGTTAACCATCACAACAGAAAGTTGCCAACCAAGTATTCACGATCGTGACATACATTAGCAGTCGCAACCTTGACAGTTTTTGGTCAACTCTTCTCTTTTCAACTGCCTGATAAGAATGATCAATCGCCATCAACCGCCATTAACTACCAACTGAAAAGACACCTTTTGGGAGTTAACCAATCATGAAAAGGTGATTTTCCATTATGGATGAGGGAGAATCTTTGCATCCAATCAAAATGAAGTGATGCAACTCTTTGCCAATGGACACAACTCTTCTTTTGGATAGACGCAACCCTTCACACTCTATAAATAGGGTTCAAAGCTCAACAATTTCATGGTGCATGGTTATGGCATGATTAAAAGGCATTGAATGATAGTGTGTGTGTGTGTGTGTGTATAAATAAAGAGTTTAATAACTAGATTTCGCTATGTTTAAAGTCTTAGTGAGATTCGATTCCTATTTTGATCACTATATTTAAATATAAATTATAGCTTTCGTTGTATGAGTGTAATTGTAAAGCACTTATCAATGAAAGTTTTCTTTCTTCAACATTCTTTTATTCGAGATTCACAAAGAATAGCATCCTACAGGAGGTTTTGTACGAGTCGAGACCAAATTCAAAGTAGACGCAGGAATTGTGGGAATTGGCAACTCCCATTAAAGTGTGGATACGGTTTTATCAACTTTAGCTTTCCCTTGCATACCTTACAACTTTATTTTGTTTTCTGCTTATACTTTCTATTTTGAAGCTTATGATATCTCTATGTGTCATCACGAGTAATTCATTTTGCATCATTTATATTAATCAAGTTTTATGCTTTCAAGTTAACTTTAAGAGTGATTTCAGGGTTAACAAGATTGTATATAATCACTGGATCTATTATTATAATGCTATTTAGTGAGCAACATTTTTGGAGTTGTAACTTGCTATATATGGCTATGTGAGAGCGACCCGTACTAAGCATAGTAATATAGTTATCCAGGTTCTTATAAGTGTCATAATTCGTTTACCCTAGATTTAGAAAAGTCATCTCTTGTGTTGCTCTGTGGTGAATTATTGAATATTAAGGCATCTAGAGCCTTAATTGTTGAAGTTATCTAGTGTACGAAATATTCTTGATGATTTTGAATGTTTTTCTCCGTTAAACTTGTTCGTAGGAATATCTCTATATTTTACATCTTCTCTAGTCTATTCATACATCTATCCATTCATCCGTCTATCATTCAAACCCCTCCAATATAAATTCCATATTTTCGTTTACCCCATTACTCTTGTTGGTCTTTAGAACTGGTTCCTTCCCTGTGGGATCGATATCTTTTAAAACTACTTTGAAATTGTATACTTGCAGTGGTCACCATTTTTCTATTTTATAAGCGGTATTGACAACACCTGTTTGTATTTTGAACTTTTATCTTATTGGTAGAAAAGTGGGGAATAAGGTTTTTGGCTTCATTACCGAATATAAGACCTCAAAATAAATAGAGTCAAAACCTTGGGATCAATTTTTTGGCGCCGTTGCTTGGGATAAGCCTTTCGGAACAAGTATAGCCAAAATCTTTCAATCATGTTTTTGGCTACGTTGCCAGGGGAGGCAAGTACGTTCTAGAGATCAAATTACCGAAGAACGGGCAATTATATTTGTGCGTCAATAGATTTATTTTTTTTTATTTTTCTTTCTAGTTTTACATGTTTATATTTGTTATTAACATATTTTTCTTGCTTATTCATTGAGTTTTCTTTCTACAGTGTGCATGCCAAGTACGCGTAGTTTGGGAGAAAGTTTGGCATCTTTCGAATCAGAAATAGAAAGATTTGAAGCATGAAAAATTAAATAAAATGAAAATTTGAAGAATTTGAAAATTTTTCTTGACTTTTGTGTTATTTATACATTATCCATACCTATAATATACTAACAAATGTTCCAAGGTTATTTTGAGTGTTATGTATTCAAGTTTGATGTTAGTGCATATTTAGAACTAAATGTTTCGCGTATGACCACATGTTGAGAGTGTGAGCGTTTTTGCACAACATTTCGCATTTGGCAAGGATGAGTTGTGAGTAACATTCGAAAGCAACATTCCAAGTAACTTCCGATATATATTTCAATGCAACATGAATTAGTATAAGTTGTATAGTTTTAGTTTAATGCTACCGATAATTTTAAGTGGAGTAATATCTAGTAGTGTTCCTACTATGAGTTTTATATGTTATTCTTGAATAAGTCCTGTAAGTATTGAGTTGTTTAAAGTGTTGGGAAACTATAGCCATAATAATTTTAAAGTGATCAATAAAGGATGAGGGTATTGAGAGAAAAATCAAAAGAAAGAGAGGATAACCAATGAGTTATGCAAAAGGTGAGGAATGGTACGGAGTAGAAACTACAACCATTCAATGAGTGAAAAAAGAAAAAGTACCATAGCATGAAAAATGGGTGCAAAGTACAAAGTACTTCAAAAAAACATATGCTTAAAAGAATTAAAATGAGAGAAAGTGGTATGGAGCATAAAATGCAACCACTAAAAAAGGGGAGAGTGGTATGGAGCATAAAATGGAATCATTAAGTGTTTTTAGCATCCAAGGTTACAAAAAAATGCCTTGAGATCAAACTTTCCAAAGTGTGCTCCTTTTGTCCTTTATACTTTATATTATACTTGAGAGAAGGAAATCTTCGAGTAAGCATATAACACTTATATGAAGACGCAATTCGGTTGACCACCCATTAAAAGCAAACGTATGCAACTAGACTATATCAATTGCACATTACTAATTTATGGGAAATTTCAAACCTTTACTTGAATCTAATGCAATGTGGGAATGTGATACTCACTACAATAGTCTTTTGCCAAATTAGGTACGAACTTGAATACTAATTTATACACTTCTATTGTGTTTACCTTGAGGACAAGGCAAAAGTTAAGTGTGGGGGAGTGATAAGTGTATAATTACACTTACTATCATGACATTTTCAATCATTCAACATATAGTTTTATTTCATTTTATACTTCATATAAAAGATTTCACGTGGCATGTAGTTGTTTTTTATGCAAATGCAGAAACTAGGTAAATCTTGGAAGTAAAATGAACAAAAGTGGAATTCTATTTAAAAAGAGTGAAAAGGTGCAAAAAGATGCATGGAACTTAAGGAATTGGAAAAGGATTGAAGATGTCAAAGATTGGTAAAAATCACAAAGAGGAATCATATGAAAAAGGCATGTCACAATCGTGACACATATATCACGGTAGCGACATGTTAACCTTCACAACAGAAAGTTGCCAACCAAGTATTCACGGGCGTGTCCTTGACGGTTTTTGGTCAACTCTTCTCTTCTTTCAACCGCCAGATAAGAACTTTCAACTGCCATCAACTGCCAACCGAAAATACACCTTTTGGAAGTCAACCAATAATGAAAAGGTGCCTTTCCATTGTGGATGAGGATAAATCTTTGCATCCAATCAAAATGAAGTGATGCAACTCTTCACCAATGGACATGACTCTTCGTTTGTTAGACACAACCCTTCACACTCTGTAAATAGGGTTCAAAACTCAACAATTTAGTGGTGTATGGTTATGGCATGATTAGAAGGCATTGAATGATAGTGTGCGTGTATAGATATAGAGTGTAATATCTAGATTTCGCTATGTTCAAAGTCTTAGTGAGAAAAATGTATAAGTGATTCGATTCCTATTTCGATCACTATATTTCTACACAAATTCGAGGGTTTGTTGTATGAGTGTAATTGCAAAGCACTTATCAATAAAAGTTTTCATTCTTCAACATTCTTTTATTCGAGATTCACAAAGGATAGCATCCTAGCGGAGGTTCTGTACGAGTCGAGACTAATTCAAAGTAGACGCAGGAATTACGGGAATTGATGACTCCCATTAAAGAGTAGATACGGTTTGATCAACTTTAGCTTTCACTTTCATACCTTACAACTTTACTTTGTTTTCTGCTTATACTTTCTATTTCAAGGTTTTTGATATGTCTTTGTATCATAACGAGTAATTCATTTTGCATCATTTATATTAATCAAGTTATATGCTTTCGAGTTAACTTTAAGAGTGATTTTGAGGTTAACAAGATTGTGTATAATCACTTAATCTGTGATTATAATGCTATTTAGTGAGCCAACATTTTTGGAGTGGTAACTTGCTAAATATGACTATGTGAAAGCGACCCATACTAAGCATAGTAATATAGTTATCCAGGTTCTTATAAGTGTCATTATTCGTTTACCCTAGACTTAGAAAAGTCATCTCATGTGTTGCTCTGTGGTGAATTATTGAATATTAGGGCGTCTAGAACCTTATTTATTTAAGTTATCTAGTGTACGAAATATTCTTGATGATTTTGCATGTTTTTCTTTATTAAACTTGTTCGTAGGAATATCTCTATATTTTACATCTTCTCAAGTCTGTTCATACATCTATCCATTCATCCATCTATCATCCAAACCCCTCCAATATAAATTCTATATTTTCGTTTACCCTGTTACTCTTGTTGGTCTTTAGAACTGGTTCCTTCCATGTAGGATCGATATCTTTTAAAACTACATCAAAATTGTATACTTGTAGTGGTCACCATTTTTCTATTTGATAAGCGGTATTGACAACACCTGTTCGTATTTCGAACTTTTATCTTATCAGTAGAAAAGTGGGGAACAAGGTTTTTGGCTTCATCACCGAATATGATCCCTCAAAATAAATAGAGTCAAAACCTTGCAATTAAGTTTTTGGTGCCGTTACCGGGGATAAGCCTTTTGAAACGAGTATAGCCAAAATCTTTTGATTAGCAAGCATTCGAGTAACTAAAGAAATTTCTAGGGAAACCACCACTGTTAAGTAGACCCCTGGTGAATGATGTGCTATACATGTAATTGGCCGCAACAAGCAAGGCAGTTGGTATGGTCCTGGTAATAGAAGAGGGATAAGACCAATTACCGGTATTCTAAACCAGTAAAGTCCTCAGGAATGTTGAACTCAGATATCACTAGATCGAAAAGCTCACCTTGGCTCTGATAAGCTTCTACTTGGCTAAGGCCTTATTTCCAAGCACATACGATGGTAGTGAAGACTAACTTTCAACTAAAGAATGTTTTACAATTTCCTGAAACATCTGGAAGACTGGTTAGTGAGCAATTCAGTTAGGAAAACATGATAAAAGATTCAAGGGTCAAAGTGTGATGAAGGTACAAATATTGATCAACTTTGTTGTTGAATTTGCATGGCTCGAGCTAGTAAATGAAATAAAAATTGAGGAATGGGAAATCATTGTAAATGGGGTCTCAACCCCAAGAAGGAGCCAATGTCTACATTAGGGGTCGGGGAAAAATTTGATTCTCATACATGACTAAGTTTGCCTTTCCAACAACTAATAATGCAGTAGAGTATGAGGTGGTCATCAAGGGGCTAGAGCTAGCCTGCGAGATAGCACCCACCGGATACTACCCATAAGCGATTCCAGGTTAGTAGCAAACCAGATCAATCGAAACTTTGAAACAAAGATGTGAAGATGGCTAATTACCTGGCCAAGGCATGAAGTCTAATAGAGAAGCAAGATTCAAAAGGAAGCACCTGGAAAATTCAACACATACCCAAAAAGTAAAATGAAAAGGCGGATGAGTTAGCTAAGTTGGCTTCAAGCACTGAAGAGTGTAAAAACCTCAAATACCTATAAGAGGTAATTAACTATCCCAACAATGGGGAGACAGATACAAGTCTATTGGTTGAATAACAAATCTTGGGCTAGATGAAGCTAATCTACGAATATCTGGCCACCAAACTAGTAAGTAAAGCCATGCAGTTCTCTTAATGAATGGTGAGCTATACAGGAAATCATATTCCAATCCTTGGAAAAAGTGTGTAATACCACAAGAAAGAGTGAAAATTCTATGAGAATTACATGAAGGCGATTGAGGCTCTCATCAGGTGGCCACAATGCTTGTAAGAAGAGCTGGCCTTGTACGGTTTTATTGGGAATCCATGAATCTAGATGCGAAGACTTATGTCAAGTCTTTCCATCAATGGCAAATACATGACCAAAATTCACACATGCCCTAAATGACCACTATTAGTTGCCTTCCAAATTGTGACATGGGGAATTGACATAGCAAGACAATTACCAGAAGTAAGTAGCCAAAGAAGATGGATCCTAGTGGCCACTAACCATTTCTCAAAATGGGTCAAGGCTGTTTCCCTCAACATAATCATCCTAAAAAGGATTTTGGACTTTGTCCGAAAAAACATCATAGTGTGGTTTGGAGTACCGCATAAAATCATCTTAGATAATGGGACATAATTCAGATCAAGCAAATTCCAGGAATTTTTCAAGAAACTTAAGATTGAAAACCATTTAAGCTTAGTGGCCCACCCAAAAACAAATGGCCAAACAGAAATAACAAACAAAACATTAGTGTAAGGAATCTAAAAAAGGGTGATGGAGAGAAAGGAAGTTTGGCCAGATGGACTCATCAACATTCTATTGGCATATCAAACCACTCTATGTACATGAATAGGAAAAACACCTTTCTCAATGGTTTATAGAGTCAAAGCGGTCCTCTTGATCGGAATCACTTCACCCTCCGACCGAGTGGTATACTATATCGAGAAGGAAAATAATATCAACATGAGATATCATTTCGACAACTTGCAAGTGAAGAGAGAATGAGATTGCATCATCATGATAGCCTACAAAGCTAGAATCACCAAGTACCATGATAAAAAGGTTAGAGAAATCCACCTGAAAGAAGGTGATCTAGTCCTAAAAGATCCCATCGCCTCACAGGTACGAGAAGGAAAAGGCAAGTTAGGAGTTAATTGGGAAGGCTCCTACAAGATTTCTTAGGTTATCAAACCATCAACCTACAAGCTACACACCTAGAGCCACCTTTGAGGTAGCCATCTCCTCATCCCTCCCTCGAGATAAGACGCCTCCTCTTCCTTACAAAAAGTCACCTCCTCCTCACTAGGGAATTTTACCTCTACAAGAAAGTCATCAAATATATCCGAATGGAGTTGATAGTGTGCTTAGAAGACCCAGCGACCATACTCCCAGCCATCCATGGTGAGGTCAATAAAGCCATTCTAGTAGGATTCGATGGTGACAGGAACATTCATCTCGTATTTTGTAATGGTTTTTTGTAAAGTGTCCCTTACTTGGCACATCTCCTCCAACCATGTAGCTAATTCCTCTAATTGTCATGTAAGCTTGATGATATCCGAATCAACATTGTCTTTCACTACTTCAGCTTCAGAAAGGAGCCCCTTTATCTTCTTGAGCTCTTTTTTTTACACTTGGGGGCCGCACTCCATCTGGTCGATGTCACAACTTCTGCGGATCATCACAACTGCCTAAGACACTATTTGTAATTTTAAAAAATGAGTTAGATAAATTCATATAGACTTAGTTGTAATTATCAAATGTAAATAGAAATCACCTCAAAGTTGAGAGACATTATAAATTTGGAGGACTGCGTGAGAGATTCAGACCCCAAAACATCCTCCTCAACCTGTTATGGGATGATTGTCTTTAAAATATTCTGTAGTAGTTTGGATAGAATGGAAGGCTCCTTCCCATCCAAAACAAACAAGTCATCTCGAGTACAGGCATAATCAATTTTCCTTCTTGAGGCGGTAGGAGTGCCAGATCCCTCAACCTACAAATAATGAAAAAATGTTAGCAAAAGAAAAGGATAATATGAAAAAGATAAAATAATATTGTTGGTCTGTAAATGGGCTCTTAACAACAGCAGAGGGGGGTGAATGCTTAATCTTGGTTAGTTTTAGATTTTTAAGGTTTAATCACCAAGGTAGGTTTTTATATGCGAGTTGAGTATGCATGTTGAGTGCGATGTAAAAACTTATAAACTGTTCAGCAATGCTAGCATAGTTTATCTTCAATCTTTAGTTGAGTAAGACTACTCAGCATAGATTGGATGATAAGAAGATAAATGAATCAGAGATAGAGATGAATGAGCTGATCATTGATTAAGCTTAATACTTAAAGTTAGAACATCAACACTTGAGATTTATCCTGGATCGATCCCTAACCTACCTCCAGTCCCCAGATACCATCTTCGAGCTTTAATCCACTAGTGAGTTATTCCTTCAATAGGCGAAGAAGCCTTTACAACGGGTAGACACAATTATAGAAAGCACCCTTCTTTCTAACTACTACTCAACTCTGTTTGGGTACCCTTCCCAAATTGACACTCAGATTAAATTAAGAATGTGAACTGGATTCAACATATAGAAACATTGAATCCTTACAATGTTAATCTAAGTAATTTCTCTCTATTACAAATAGATATGACTTTGATGATGTTTGCTGATTGCTTGCGGTGGGATTTCTTTGAAAGCTAGAGTAATTTGCACAGCATTTTAGCTCTTAAGAAATCCAAGGTGATTCACCAAATTTGAATGTCTGCTCAAGTAATCTATTTATACTTTGAAGCTCTATGAAGTAGTAGTTGCAAACTTTACAATAAGGCTGATCTTCAATTTCTCATCTCTTCAAATCTTTGGAATCTTCCCGTTGGAGACTGATTCTAGGATGTTTAGAGATAGAATTTGAACATTGTGGTGTGATAAAATTCCGTTGACAATTTCTCATTTGTATTCAAGCAATCTAATTCTATGAGAGGCGCACTAGAATGCAACATGGAGTCTTTCCGTTGGTAGACCTTGTTTACGTTGGTAGATTCGCCTAGAGACACGTGAGACGCAGCATATAATAGAAATTCCTTTTACTTGGACTATAGCGAGGAATATCTGACAATCATACTGACACTTTTTAACATTGTGAGGACCACAAGACTCTTCGTTTATTATCCTGAAAAGCACATAAGGAATATTCTGTTCCGTCATAGACAACGTTAGTAGAACATGTGTTATTAAGTCTCTACATGTCAAAGTAACATGCTTTTAATTAAATACAAGCAAGACTCAGCACGAGCTGAGTGCAGTAATCTTAAATTATGTAGTACTTAGCATAAACTCAACTTTTCCTACTCTAAGTCATAACTTAATTAATTATCTAGCAAAACTGAGTTATTCCCCTTGAATAAACTCAAGTCAACTTTATTAAATAAGAGTTTACTTAGAACTCAATTAATTTCATTATCCTAGAAAGTTTGTTATTTCCAAAACAACTCAGTAGTATGAAGTACTATTAACTTGGGTTCTACAATCTCCCCCGTTTTAGACATATAGAAAACTAGGTAGTAGAAGAAGTTAATTGAATAAATAGTTCAGAGATTAAGAAATACTTGAAAGAGATTCCCTTGTGCTTAGTGACTTCTCTTAGTCAGCTTGAGCTCCCCCATACTGAGTGAGTATTCTACAAGCAACTCAGCTCCCCCACTCATGGAGGATTTCTTCTTTGATTGGGACATTGTTTTACTTTAGATTTATCTTCAATGGTTTGGTCTCTTGTATGTTTTCCTATATTACATAGTTAGATAGACAGCAGAAAACATACACATCATAAAAAGTTAAGAAGATCTTAACTTGAGGTAGGAACTTATAATTTTATTAATATATAAAAAATGACTTAGTTAGTACACAAAGTATGTCTTGATCTAAGATTACAATAAGCCCTATTATAAGTTCGACATCTATTTAGAACATGGCCTAATTTATCTCTTATGCGCTAAAGAGGAAGATCTAGCAGTCTTGTTCTTATCCTAATTAGTCTTGCTTTTGTTTGAGGGATGCATTGGATGAGAATGCCTTGGAAGAGATCCCTTGTTAAGATTTGCCATCCTGAGCGCATATTCAGCTACCTTCTCCCCTTTTGCTATCTGAACTTGAACAATTTGATCAAGAAAGACATTAAAGGTGTCAAGTGCAACTTGGAAGCTCTCTTGCTAGCCAATAATCTATGGGGAAAACTCCTACTCCAATTGCTCCTTTCCCTTTGTTGAGAGGAAGTCTTGGTCATTCAGCTCATTGAGAAGCAGATGGTGGCAGCGCGAGAGATGAGCTATGTGGTCAAAACTTGACTTGCAAACTATTGAAAACACTGAAGAAGACCATGGAAGTCTATTTTTGTTAGTGCAATCTTTAGCTAAGCTTCAATAAAAAGAAGTTTGGAACTAAAGGATTTGATACACTATGAGGTGTAATCGATGTCTTTTCCGTCCATCTCTCCCATTCTGAGCAGAGAATCCACCTTCTTCGTCAGATCTTCCACCTTGGTTTTTATGACATTCAACTTCATGTGGATTGCCATTCCAGTCTCAGGGCAGAGGGATTCGGTTGGAGGCAAACTAGGCATAGGCATGTCTGGAAAAATCTATCCCATTGCAATCACTAGGAATTTCTACGATGAAGAGACTTTTTTCATTATGTGATCAAAGACTTCTTGCTAAAGGGTATCTGTCTTAGAGTTAAGAGAGTCAATGTTCACTATAAGGGCCTTGTCTAGCTTCTTTGATATATCCTTTAATAGCTTGAGGACCTCATCTTGCTTATTATCATGGACAAGCAAGAACCGCAACTCAGATTCTACGAGCTTCACGATGCTGTGGCTCATGTCCTTGGTAGATGCTACCTCTTTGGAGACATCCTCAATCTTGCGATCGGTTAGACTCTTTATTATGGCATGCTCCTTACGGAGCTCAGGAATCTGTGTCACTTGAGTAACCAAATTGGTACTCAAGAGACTCAGTTGCTTAGTAGCAGCATCTACGCTACTCTTTATCTTTCCTGCAATAGCATTCGCTTTTATATTAGACATGGGAATAGATGTAGTAGCTACCTAAAGCTTGGCTGCAGAGTCCATTAACCCATTCAGGATTAGCGCCATCTTATCTACAAGACTCTTGGCTCTCTCTTTTGCCAAATGATTTCGAATAACCAACAAGCGACCTTGGATCCTCTCAAACTCCTCAAAGTATAGAGAGTCACTAGGCACACTTGTATGCTATTTGAATTTAGGCAATTTTACCTTCGACCTAGATAATAAGTCCATAAATTCCTAAGCAAGTAGCATGTTTCCTACTGCTCCATCTAACTCAACATTAGTCTTGAGAGTAGGAAATTACTTTCTACCTAACTCTCGTATCTGTGCCAAGAAAGATGAATTAGCCATTGCTAGCTTGCTACTAGGTTCAGGTACTTCATTAGCTATAAAATTTTCCTCAGCAGTCTGACCGCTTGCTTTAAAGAAAATGTAAACTATATAGAAATTTCTTAAGAACAAGTATAGTAGAGAAAAACATGCAAAATCATCAAGAATATTTCGTACACTAGATAACTTTAACAAATACAGTTTTAGACGCCCAAGTATTCAATAATTTATCGCAGAGCAACACATGAAATGTCTTTTCCAAATCTAGGGTAAACGAATTATGACACTTATAAGAACCTGGATAATAATAATACTATGCTTAGTACTGGTCACTCTCACATAGCCATATTTAGCAAGTTACCACTCCAAAAATGTTGGCTCACTAAATAGAGTTATAGTCACAGATCCAATGACTATACACAATCTTGTTAACCTCAAAATAACTCTTAAAGTTAACTCGAAAGCATAAAACTTGACTACTATAAATGACACAAGACGAAATACTCATTATGACAGATAGACATATCATAAACTTCAAAATAGAAAGTATAAGCAGGAAACAACATAAAGTTGTAAGGTATGCAAGTGAAAGGTAAAGTTGATCAAACCATATCCACTCTTTATTGGGAGTCTTCAATTCCTGCAATTCCTGTTTCTACTTTGAATCCGATCTCGACTCATACAGAACCTCCGCTAGGATGCTATTCTTTGTGAATATCGAATAAATGAATGTTGAAGAATGAAAAATTTTATTGATAAGTGCTTTTCAATTACACTCATGCATCAATCGCTTGAATTTGTGGAGAAATCTAATGATCGAAATAAGATTCGAATCACTCAAACATTTTTCTCACTAACACTTTGAATGTAGGGAAATCTATATATTTTCACTCTCTATCTATCCACGCATAATATCATTCAATGCCTACTACTCATGCCACACCATGCACATCCTGCAAAAATGGTTGAGTTTTGAACCCTATTTATAGAGTGCGAAGGGTTGCTTCTATCCAAACAAAGATTCATATCCATTGGTGAAGGGTTGCATCACTTCATTGTGGTTGGATGCAAAGTTTTATCCTTATCCACAATGCAAAGGCTCCTTTTCATGATTTTTTAACTTCTAAAAGGTGTCTTTTCATTTGACAATTGGTGGTGGTTGATGGCGGTTGATCATTTTTATCCACCGGTTGATAGTAGTTGCTATCATTGTGATTGAACTAATCCAATACCTCTTGCATTGCGATCATCCAATAATCATCTCCTTCTGCATCTTCAAACTTCTTGGGTTTGATCAATGATATGAAGGCTAGATGACTCATCATCCGACTAAGCTGACCACGCTTCATTATAGGAGTATGAACATCATCAACTATGCTGTCTAGTGGATGATTGCGATGAACTCTAATCTCTCTTGGAAGACTCAGATCAACTACTAGAGGATCGATAATGGGATGCTGAGGTGGAGGTTGATCATTGCCATCGTTGAAGTTGATAGAAAGATTTTCATCATCATCTTTACTATGCTGAGTTGGGTAGCACAGCTTGTGACATAGTGAGTTTATTTGAATGTTGGGGAACTCCTTCATCTTCATCAGAGGGATGTCTTTCTACAATGTTAGTTTCATCGAAATCTACATGCATAGACTCCTGTAAAAGGCAAGTACGCTTGACATATATTCTATATGCCCTACTATTAGTTGAGTATCCCCAAAAGATAACTTCATCAAACTTAGGATCAAATTTTCCTAATTGCTCTTTGGTGTTAAGAATATATCACCTACAGCCAAAAGATATGAGATGACCAATCTTAGGCTTATGCCCTCGCTAAAGCTCATAGGGTGTTTTCTCAAGAATTAGGAATTAAAACCCGATTCAAGATATAACAGGCTGTGTTAATAGCTTCTCCCCAAAAGTACTTTGGTAGATTGTTATCACTCAGCATGGATCGAGCCATCTCAACTATTATCCTATTATTCCTTTCTACAACCCCATTTTGCTGAGGCATATAAGGAGAAGAGAAGTTGTGGTTAATGACATGCGCTAAATAGAATTCTTCAAAACGGGAAATTCTTTAATTCACTTCCATAATCACTTCGGATTCTATAGATTTTATCTCTAGTTTTATTCATTATCTATTTACTGAGCTTGATAAAAGATTAATAAGTCTCATCTTTGCTACTCAGCAAGACTACCCATGTGAATCTCGTGAAGTCATTTACAACCACTATTGAGAACCTCGTACCACCCAAGCTCATTGGCTGAACTAGGCTGAAAAGATCTAGGTGGAGTAACTCCAACAGTCGCTTAGTTACTACATGATTTACTGATCTAAGTGATTTCTTAACTTGCTTACCAAGCTGACAAGTAGAGCACAATTTATCCTTCTCAAAGTTGATACTGGGTAAACCTATAACTAATTACTTTTTGGCCAATTTGGATAGAATGTTCATATTAATATGACCCAACCTTCTATTCCAAAGACACAAATTATCCTCCTTAGATACAAGACAAACATTAGTGGAGCCAGGGGATAATCAATCATATAAACATTATTAATCCTAGGAGCAAGGACTATAGTTGAGTCAGTCTTATAGTCAATTACTAAGCATCCTACTAGTCGAATATAAATTTTTTGCCTTTGTCACAGAGCTGGGCTACACTGAGCAGATTGAACTTCAGACCCTTGACAAGAGAAACCTCTTCGATTGAAAGAAAGACACCAATAGTGCCATAACCTACAATCTTGCCTTTCTGGTTATCTAAAAAGCTGACACTTCCATTTCTTTTGCGCTCCAATGAGATGAACTGACTTTCATCTCCCATCATATGCCTTGAACATCCGCTATCCAAATACCACATTTGAGAGTCATCAACGGATCTAAAGCTCACATGTAAAACAATTACGTTTTCTTAAGTACCCATGCTTTTGAGCTAGTCCTCCTTTGTTAGCAGTGTATAAGTTTGACCTGTTATACTCATCGTAAAAACCATTTTTATGCTTACAGAGAACTACGGTAAATCCAGCTTTCCCACAAAAATTGCACACTATTTTTGGTTTGGACTAGCTTATTTTCTTCTGTTTACAGGAATTGTTCCTCTTAGAATTGCTAATTTGGTTATTCTAAGTTTGACTATTGGCTGGAGGAGGAACCCCTTTCTTCTTTAATGCCATTATCTGCACAGTCAACTCATTTAATTACTTAGTGAGCTTGCTGATAGCACATTCTTGATACTCAGCTTTTTCTTGAAGAAAGCGGATATCAAGTGATAAGGAAGTATTAGTATCTTCCAAATCATCACTTCTCCTTACTATCTCTTTGATGTTCTTCATTTATTTCTTAGTCAGTTTCATAACATCAAAGAGAGCCTGGGTAAATTCATCAATAAATAAAGGAACTTCAGAGTGTACATCAGCTTGAGGAGCTTTTCCTTTATCACTCTAAACTTCAGAGTTGACAGTGGAAAGATCTCTACCATAGGTAGATGTTGAGCCTCTACCACGATTCTTAGTGGCCATCAAGCAGAGGTTGGGCGAGTTAGTAGCTTCTTCATCAGATGATGAAGATTCTTCTGAATCGCTCCAAGTGGTAGCAAGTGGCTCATTTTTCTTGGAGAACCTCTTCTTGAACCTGTCCTTCTTCGCCTTTGGACATCTTGACTAGACGTGACCTTTCTCACCACAGCCAAAACATTTGATGTCTTTACTGTACTCCTTCTTTTATCCTTCCTTAGCTCCTCACCTTTGCTGAGTTGACTTGGTTTTAGCGGGAAACTTCTTCTTGTTATTGAACTTCCTGTCCTTCTTAATGAAGTATTTGAAATGCCTGGTCAGAAGGGCCATTTGCTCATCAAAGTCATAGCTAGTGTACTCATCTGATAAATTTGCTTTAAGGACAATGGCTTTGCCCTCCTTGCCCTGATTACTGTTGGAGTCATTTAAGTATTTTCTCAGAGACATCTCATGAGTTAGCAAGGTGCTTATCAGCTCATCATAGCTATAGGTCTTAAGATCATGAGCCTCCTCAATAGCACTCTTCTTGGAGTCCCACTCTACTGTAAGAGTGCGGAGAATCTTCTTGACGAGCTCCTCCTTGGTGAACTCCTTTCCAAGCCTCTTCATTTCATTAATAATGTTAATGAACCTGGTATTCATGCTCTGAATACCCTCATTGTCACCCATCGAGAACATCTCATACTCCCTCAGCATGAGATTGATCTTTGACTCCTTGACCTTATCGATCCCCTCATAGGTAATCACCACCTTCTTCCATATCTCCTGTGCTATTTCATATCCTGATACCTTGTTGAACTTATTAAGATCTAACGCATAGTGTAAATAATTAATAGTTGCGCCATTCTCTTTAAGAAGCCTCAGGTCAGCATCGTTGTAGTCCTTTGGATATACTAGCACACGCACTCCATTACTCACCACTATGGGAACTCTAGGACCAAGCTCAATAGTGAGCCAGGCCTGCATGATTTGGGACTGGATGAAGTTTTTCATTTGATTTTTCTAGAATGTATAATGATTACCATCAAATAAAGGTTGTCTAGTAACAGACATTCCCTCTTTAAGGAGAATTGCCTAACTAGAACCGGAATTATAGTTGTTGTAAGCCATTTATGGATCTTACACAAAGATAGTTAGTCTAAAAGTTGAGCAACTGCTTTGATACCACTTGTTGGTCCGTAAACGGGCTCTTAACAACAACAGAGGGGTGTGAATGCTTAATCTTAGTTACTTTTAGATTTTTAAGGTTTAATAGCCAAGTTCGGTTTTTATATGCGAGTTGAGTATTCATGCTGAGTGCGATATAAAAACTTATAAACTACTTAGCAGTGCTGGCATAGTTTGTCCTCAATCTTTAGCTGTCAACACTTGAGATTTATCCTAGTTCGGCCCCTAGCCTACCTCCAATCCCCAGATATCATCTCCGAGATTTAATCCACTAGTGAGTCGTTCCTTCAATAGGCGGAGAAGCCTTTACAGTAGGTAGATACAATTATAGAAAGTACCCTCCTTTCTAACTACCACTCAACTCAGTTTGAGTACCCTTCCCAAACTAAAACTCAGATTAAATTAAGAATGCGAATTGGATTCAACTTATAGAAATGTTGAATCCTTACAATGTTAATCTAAGTAATTTCTCTCTATTATAAATAGATATAACTTTGATGTTTGCTAATTTCTTGCGGTGGGATTTCTTTGAAAGCTAGAGTAATTTTTGCGCGTTTTAGCTCTTAAAAAATCCAAGGTGATTCACCAAGTTTGAACGTCTGCTCCAGCCTTCTATTTATACTTACATACTCTGCAAAGTAGCCGTTACAAACTTTACAATAACGCTGATCTTCAATTTCTCATCTCTTCAAATATTTCGAATCTTCCCCGTTGGAAACAAATTCCAGGATGTTTAGAGATAGAATTTGAACGTTGAGGCATGATAAAATTCTATTGACAATTTCTCATTTATCTTCAAGCAATCTGGTCCTAAGAGAGACGCGCTAGAATGCAACGTGGAGTCTTTCTACTAGTAGATCTTGCTGATGTTGGCATATTCGCACGGGGACACTTGAGACGCGGTGCATAATAGAAATTCCTTTTACTTGGACGGTAGTGAGGAATCTCTAACAACCGTACTAATACTTTTTAATGTTGTGAGGACCATAGGAATCTTGGTTAATTTCAACGCCTTTTACCCTAAAAAGAACTAAAGAAATATTTCGTTCCTTCACAGACAACGTTAGTAGCACATGTGTCATTAAGTCTCTATGTGTCAAAGTAACATACTTTTAATTAAATACAAGCAGGTCTCAGCACTAGCTAAGTGCAGTAATCTTAAACTATGTAGTACTCAGCATAGACTCGGCTTTTCCTACTCTAAGTCATAACTTAATTAATAATCCAGAATAACTGAGTTATTCTTCCTTGAATAAACTCAAGTCAGCTTTATTAATTAAGAGTCTACTTAGTACTTAATTAATTTCACAATCCTAGAAAATTTGATATTTCCAAAACTACTCAGTATTGTGAAGTACTATTAACTTGGGTTCTGCAAATATGTTCCTCACCAGCCCAGGGGAGTCTCTTCACCTATAGTTGGACGAGGTGGATCCGTTGGGACCTCGTGCTACTCATGATCGAGCTTTGCTCGCTTCTTTTTCCTACCTTTTGGATTAGCACCACGACCTCCAGGTACTGTACCCATTTTACCTTTTATCAACTTAACAATCTCTCATGGGTTGGATCGCTTATGGTCATTAGGCTGAGAAGCTACAACAGATTTTTTGAGGTCCTCATTTTGGAAGATTAAGCATCTTTTGAAAAAATTAAAGATTAATCAAGTAAGATACCTGGAAATACTTGGGGTTAGAAAATAATTATGGTCCGGTTGGCCGGGCTTGTTATCCTAATGTTTTGAGCCATGGCCCAAATGATGTTTTGACAAGGCCACTCTCCCTTCCTAACTTCCTTAAATGCCTCTACCCTAGAATCTACTCTAATTAGGTTATACACGCTATTAGGCTCTAAATTCCAAACGGTAGGAAACTAAGGATGATGCTCTTGTTGTTTGATTATGATATAATACTGCTTGAATTACTTAACATATTCTACTTTGTTAGTAAACCCATAAAAATAACCCCTCTACATGAAATGGTAGTGGTCCTCATTCTCAGTCTTCAGAAGAGAGCCACCTGCTTGAAAACTTACGCGTCATAGGTGAAGTTCAAGCCTTGACAGATCAAGAAATGCCCTACAAATTTAATGTAATCGTTTGGATGCAATTGGGCTAGGAATATATAAAACTCCCTCAAAACATCGCAAATTCCCTCAAGAAGGGGATGAACAAAACTAGACCAGATCTAATCCATATATATACCCAAGTAACCTTCAAGTGGATGGGTTACTCACTGATACTTCAAAGGTAGAAGGATTTCACAATTTGCCAGCCATAGAAATACATCTATATTGAAGAGTAAATCAATTTTCTCTTGAATCAATTCAATTAATTCCACTCAAGGAATCTTGTTAACAGTTAACCTCGCTTCCCTTTCCCCTTTGCCAGCGTATCAGGCCACGTAGCCACATGTTTCCTCATGGGCTTAGTAAACTCCCTTTTTATCCTCCCCATATATGATGCAGCTACAGGCGACATCTTTGTAGGCATTGCGGGGGTCCTACCCATTTCCTTTTCAAGCTTTGCCCATGCAGATTTTGAAGAATTAGCCTTGAAAAACAAACTAGAACTCTGGGCGGCTTGAGAGCTAGTTGCATGCTCATTTGTTGAATTCATATCTAACATCTTACTAGTCGAATGAGCTATCTAAGGGGGAGAGACATAGTTAGTATAGTCTATGTTTAATGGTTGTTGAAAAAAGGTTCGATACCATGAATTTATCTCAGTAAAATCCTTATCCATTTGGCAAATAGTTGTGGTAAATGAGTCGCACATTGCTACCTATTAAGAATACTAGCCAGTTAGAATATATCCTAAAGTATCTAAAGCTAGCTTGAGGAGGCACAAACAACATATATAATATCTATGTTGATAGCATGGATTAAACAGTAAAAAATTGAAAGTTCTACGCATTATGCTCAAAGTAGTATTAAAATGAGAAGCGCACATTGAAGAGCGAAAACTTAAAAAAAACAAGATTTCCAACACAAATACATGGCATTTCAGTGAACTAAGCATTAACTGAATACAAGATGAAATAGAAAATCCTAACGGAATTCAAAAACCAAAACCAAAAGATGTACTATTACTTTGCTACCTTTGTAGATATGGGCATAATGATAAACAGGTTTGGGAATTTCCTAAAGAAAAAAACAAATAGCATGCCTGAAGCATGAATGGGAAATAGCAAAGCATGTGTAAGATCAAAAGAACACAAAGATAAACACCCCTTAGTTTACAAAATGATCAGATGAATTACAAAGGTATAAATGAAAGGAACTAAGAAAAAATCATAAGAGAGTTAAGTTACTTACTTAATTTGAGGAAGAAAAGATCTTGAGAGAAATGAGCTTGAAGAAAAGTAGAGGTAGAAAGTAATTATCACCAGAGAAAACTTAAGATTTTTCAGAAAATGTAAAAATAAAGGAGAGAGAAGTTTAAACTTTAAATAGGGTAAAATACGAAGCAACGCCTCTCCACTAAAAGATACGTGGTTCAATGTAGGCTAAGTATTGAAACTTTGAAAAGTTTAAAATGTTACAATTAGCACCCAAAACACGTGCTCCAAACCCTAAAGCATGTCATATGTGCTTCTCAACTACACATCCAATGAGAGAACCGCCTTAGCCAAGCAGATTCCAGCAGCCAAAGTCCTAGAAATACCTCAAATCGCTTTTAGGGGGAATTTTGATAACATAGTCAAATATTTCCACGTGCTTATCACTTAGAAACCTGCGAGGCGGGAGAAATCCACCTCAAGGTGTCAAAGAAGATAAAATCTTCTTACTTTGACAAAAGGGACAGCTCCGACGGTGATCAAGCTAAGATAGTTTGACCACTTCGAGAGATCCCGCTAACTCAGGAGCAGAATCCAGCTAAGATTCCCTTTCCTAAGAGCTTATCTGTAATATGGGTAGTCCTCATTAATTAGGACTTTCCTTATATAGTAAGAAAAATTTATCTTAATAAGGAGATAATAATCTCCTTTGTTAAGAGTTCTATTTGGGATTTAACTCCCTCTCCTAACCTATTTAGGAGTCATACAAAGTTTGTAAAAGGACCCTTGGGTCACCACTCAAAGGTACGTATTCTAAACAATACAAACTCCTTGCCTCCTCTCTTAATTTTGATCTAACTTAAGCATTGGAGAGGTTATGCAGATTACATGACTAGTTCCCCATAGCAATTATTTCTATCTTGTAGGAACCATTAACACACGAAGAGGAGCTCAAAGGAAGCAATCTAAGTTAGAGAGTTAGCACGTGAAACCACATTCCAAGACTAATTCTTCATCTTTAAATCATGATTTTTTTTGTTAGTGGAGAGCTCTATGATGGGAATTAGAATTTTGATGTGAAGATCTAAAATAATAATGTTGTTTTAAATTGTGATTTGTTGAAAGGGGTAGGTGTAAATTAGATTAAAGGTTTTTTTGTTTCTAATCAAGAAAGTCAACTAGCAGGATGGGGTTGATGGTGTTGGACCTAGTACGGTGACTAAACAAGTTAGAGGGGGTGAATGACTCTTTTTCAAATAATACCCTTTACTTAGAGGCTATTGTAGAATTTTCCTCTGGAGTTGCTTCTAATGGATTGAGTTTCCTCAAAAGCTATCCTTGAAGCTATCCTTTGATGCAGTCTCTGAAGGATGGATTTTACAATTTATAAATCTGAATGCAATTTAGATAAAGATTAGAGCTAAAAAGTTGCAAAGATAAGATTTTTATACTAGTTCAGCCTCTACCTAATCCAGACCTTTGAATTGATGTCTAATATTTAATCCACTAGTGGTTCTCCTTATGGGTGGAGAATAAACCGCTGCAATGCTACTTTACAGATTGTAGTACCATCTAACAATCTATAGATTGAAAGTTTTACCAATATAAGAGTACTGTCCAATTGCATCTAGGCTTTGAGCTTAAGTCAACTATAAGAATTACCTTCCAACTAGTATATAATATCCCCTACACTTACTTACTAGCAAGCAAGTGTTTTTAAAAGTTTAAATGAATAAAAGTTTAGAGCTTCTGAACTTTGTTTTAGTGAAAGCTTGATTATAATGAGTATGGAATTGAAAGATTTCTTTAAGGCTTGAAGAAGAAGTTTGAAAGTTTTGAGATAGCTTGAGTGCTCTTAGATTAATAAAACTTCACCACATTCTTTGGTTAGAACTTCACTCCTTTATATAGGCTTCTAGGGTTTATGTTAATCTTGGACTCTTGCTCATTTATATCTATTAACACTAAAGATTTGAGCCATTAGACTTAAAGGAGGTTTAGGACAGGCTTAGCGCAATGATTGGGTCTTTTTAAATCCATTAAAAGCAAGTTGTAGTTTAAGTATAGCCTTTGATTCAAGTTTGTTATTTTGACAACCCCACTTGTAATGGACTATAAAGGAGAATGACTTTTTCTCCTCATCGTCAACATCAGCACGTCCTTGGCAGGTTACATAACTTTTAGCACCGTGGAAATAAATGCAAGGCATGGCAAGTTGACTCACTTGATGCCTAGGGATTAAATTCCAAATAATTTGATATAAGTATCCTGCATTTAATTTCTCCTAAATTAATTAATAATTAGATGATACTTTTCTTAAATGTAGTTCTTTTATCTTTTGAGACTTTGAGCTTTTAATTCTAATTAGCTTTTGATCCAATCTTCATCCTCTAAAGTAGCTTGATCTTCTAATGCTAATATTAGCTTCTAATCTTGTCTCTTATCCTTTGATGCTATCTTTAGCTCCTGGTGCATCTTTAACTTCTAACGCTAGGGTCAAGACATATGATGCTTCTAATGTTAATTACATTCTTAATGCAATTTTTGAATTAAGGATTAAAACTCCTTCTATGATCATCCTTCAACAATCTCCCCCATTTTGATGCTTACAAGAGAACTATCTTTGAAAGTATAAGTCTCGATTTAATTTTGCCTTGATTTTTTAATGTTGCTCCCCTATAATCTGATACTACTTTGACTTTAACATATTTTCCTAAAATACTACAAGTAGTACAATTAGATATTGTATTTAGATCATGAATAATTCAATAATTTTTATTAATTCTTAGTGATTAAACAAGGTTGATTCACTAGATGAGAAGAGTTATAATCAAACTATTACAATCAAGAAGCGAGAAGATAAACCTAGCTAATAAAGCCTAACTACTTCTTTGGATCTTGCTTCCTTGATTGTCTTCTTCTTAGAGGTGGAGGGGGAGGTCTTGGTCTTGGTTACCGCGGGGCATTCTGATCTTATTCATTAAGATCCATGGATTCTTCTTGCGTGGCTTAGGAGAATTACTAAAGGAACTTCTAAGGCCAAATCTCCATTGCTCAATTTTCTTCAAGTACTTAATCCCCATGTGCATCATCCACTGATGTTTATACTTCAAAGATACATTCTCCCCCCGAGTGTAAGCAAAAATGACATCTTCATGGGAAATCTCAAATTGTTATAGGAAGTATTTGAAGTCATCAATCACCTGTTGAAATTCGGGTACAACAACCTCCATATTCTTGGAAATATCTTCATCTACAAATAGATAGGGTGCCTTCATCATAATGATCTGCTAACATTGTGTCCAGAGGCCAGAAGTGATAAAATAGTCTATGAACCTCTAGAGGAAGGGAACAATACATCCCTCATACATGTAGAAGGGAGGACCATGCAAAGACAAAGTTAGAAAGACAAAGTTTCAAAGCCTTTGATGCACTACTGAATCTTGTCTGTGATGGTAGCAGTTGAGGAGATATTTTGATCTAAAATCTCCTCCTTCATTCCTCCCAAAGCCTTCTTTAAAGCATATATCAATACTTGACATGTAGTTCCTTCACCTGAGACTCTAATGCGCACAAGGGGAGATAGGATTTGCTTCAAAAGCTCCTCCATGTTGATATCTATATCCACCTTTGTAGATTGTAACATCTTTTCACCCTCAATCTCCGTGCTCTTGAAACGGGCATTAATGGTGGATGAGATTATCTTCTGAAAAGACTTATTCTTGTCCATGATCGCTTTATGATAGTTGAAAGTAGTGGATTGATTGGATTCCATCTACAAGGAGAGGGAACTCGTCCTCTTTCTGAAATCATCCCATAACTCGTTGCACTCTATCCTCGATACTTCCATCATAGCCCTTTGGGAGACCTCTAGTTCACACCTAAAATTCACATTCATCCCTTCCAATTTTGCTCTATGTTGGAGATTTCAGCATCAATTCTTCCACCCAATTGTATTGTGGCCCCATGATTTGCAATCTGATTCTGGGCCACGAAGTTGACATCGTCAATGATCATATTCTACCCTTACAAGATGGTCTTGTAATGCTCCAAACTCCCATACAAGGATTTCATAATGGTGTTATAGAGCTCTGAACCCAAGGTTGTAGGGTCTAGAAACCTATTGACCACTGCTTCAATTTTGGCTGCATTGGTCATGAGGAGAGCCACAACCCTCAAAAGCTCTCTAAGAACTTGTGATGTATGAAGAGAGGAGATTGTGTTTGTCATCATAAGTAGATTCTTCTTGACTTCACCTAGTTGAGAGGCAAGGAAGAGTTACACTTCAACCATTCCATCAATTGGAAAGTATTCTAGATCAGGAGAAGTCTTCCGAATCAACAAAGGTTTAGGGGATGTTTGGGAGAGGTGAGCTTGATCTCAAATTACCTCGAGCAGCTTTGATGGGATCGGTCTCTTCTTTTCATCGGTAGTCTTGACGCTCTCATTATTCAATTCTGATGTCATTTTTTCATCCAAGTTCTTGTGACCTTGGAGATTTACTGAAGGAGAGATTCCCTCATCAGAGGGAATTGCCATTGATTCCACAACAATTTAATATGTTGGCGGGATGACGTCACAGGCCTCTACGTTCACCAAGTTTTAAGTGTCACTTGGCATTAGCATAGCAATTTGGTCATCCTTAGAGGTGGGAATATGTTTAGCAACTATCCCAGCCACTTCTACCATTGAGGAATTTTTAAGTTCCTTAGTGTTTGTGTGATTTTCCTTCACTAAAGCCTCAGTAACAAATGCCGATATTAATTTTTCGGTATCATGAATCACCAATACCTTAGCCTGTGAGGATTCTTCAGCCCTCTCGAAAAGCACAATCTCAGCACCAACTATTTGGTCTTTATTAACTTCTTGTTATTCCCCAACAATAGTTGTAACTTTGGGAATAAGAGTTTCCTCAACATTCAAGAGGGATTTGAAAGGAGTAGAGATGGACAGTGTTGGTCCTGAACGACTTAATATAAATAGCAAAGGGGGTGAATGCTTTACTTGTTTCTTTTTAAAGTTTATAAAAATCCTTTTCCAAGTTCAGTTTTTAGACGAGTGCTGAGTGAAAGCTTGCTAACCTGGGTCTAAAAATCATAAACTGCTCAGCTTCGCTAATACAGTTCATCTTCAATTACTGTTGAGTACTTTACTTACTCAGATTGGTTTTCCAAGTAAAACTTGTAAAATAAAGAGAATGACGAATGAGATAGATGCGATAAAGATAAGTGAATAAGGTTAGAATGCTAACACTTGAGATTTATCCTAGTTTAGCCCCTAGCCTACCTCCAGTCCCTAGATTTCTATCCAAGCTTTAATCCACTAGTGTTTTTCTTCCTTCCTTAGCTGAAAAAGCCTTTACAATGGATAGATGGGATTATAGAATGTACCTTCCTTTTTAACTACCTCTCAAATAGAGTTTAGGTACCCTCCCTAAATTATCACTCAGATTTCTTAAAGAAATTGTGAACAAAGGATTTCAACTTATAAAATATGTTGAATCCTTTGCAATGTTAAATCTAAAGTACTATTACAAAGAGATTAGACAATTCGTGTTTGCTTGATTGCTTGATTTAGAAATTCCTTAAGCTGGGAATTATTGAATAGAGTTTCAGCTCTTAAAGAAATTCGAGGTGATTCACCAAGTTTGAATGTCTTCTTTAGTCCTCTATATATAGTTTAAGGTCTTGGAAGTAGTAGTTACAAACTTCTATTCCTAACATCCTCTTCAATTTCTACTCTTCAAATCTTTCGAATTTGCCCATTTGAAACAAATTCAAGGATGTTTATTCAAATGTTGAAGTGCGAGATTAATCTATTAATCCAATGCATCAAAACCATGTTTGTCTTCAAGCAATCCATTTTCATAAAGAGGCGCACGAGATCCAACATGGAATTCTATGAATGGTTGATTTGTTGATGTTGTAGAGAGGCGCAAGCATATTGAGAAAAATGGAGCATGCTAGAGGATTCCTTTTATTTTGGACTTTAGTGAGGATTCTCCAACATTCCATATTGACACCTTTTCATTGTGAGGACCGCTTGAATTTTTGCTTTATTTTCAGCGCCTTTCTCCTAAAAAGAATCAGAGGAATATTCCCTTCCTCACATAAATTTTTAAACAGATTTGTGTTAAATATTTCTCTAAGTGTCGAAATAACTCAGCTTTTGTAAATAAAAGCTAACTCAGCTTCATTGAGTCTATATCTTGTAAACTATGCAATACAAGGTTGAACTCAGCTTTTCTTACTGTAAGCCATAACTTAATTAATTCCTCAGTAAATTGAGTTATTTTCCTCGAACACCCTCAAGTAAACTTGATTAATCAAGAGTCTACTTAGTACTCAATTAATTTCATTATCTGAGTTAGTTTGTTATTTCCAAAATGTTTTAAGTACTTGTAAGGTACTATTAACTTGGGTTCAACAATCTCCCCCATTTCGAAACAGATAATAAACTTGGCAGAAGAAGAGATTAATTGAATAAATAGTTTAAAGATAAATGAATACCTGATAAATGATGTAAGATTCCCCCACGCTGAGTGAATTCCTTAGCTAGTGTGAACTCCCCCATATAGAGTGGATTCTCTTCAGTCAGCTCAACTCCCCCATACTTGGAGGAATTTTCTTTGATTTGGGACTTTGTCTTACTTTATCTTTTCTTTGAGATTGGTCTCTGTATATATTCCTGCATCAGTTTATTAACAAAAATATTACATAGCAAAATGGGAAGTTAAGAAGCTCTTAACTTGTATAAGCAAAACTTGTAATTTCATTCATATTCAAAATACTTGGTCAGTACCCAAACTGTTTTCTAAACTAACTTTACATGAAAGCCCTATTACAAATTTAGCCTATACTATAATATATGGCTTATTTGCACAAATGAGAGGAAGATGGTTATCTAGAGCTTTTAGGTTGAGTAGAAGACAGAGTTGATTAATTTTGCTGTTGTTGTTGTTGATGTTGAGGTTGATGCTGAGGACGCTTCGGTAAAGAGGAATTATTCAAATTTGTAGTTCTAAGTGCATCTTCAGCTATCTTCTCCCCCTTTGCTATCTGGTCTTTTACAATCTGCTCAAGAAAGACATTAAAGGAGTCCAAAGCAGACTGAAAATCCTCCTACTTTCCTATTATCACTGGAGAAATCTCTTACTCCAGCATATCTTTTCCCTTAGCTATTAAGAAGTCTTGATCATTTAACTCCAAGAGAAGTAAGTGATGGCACCTGGAAAGATGCGCACTCTGGTCAAACCCTTGGCAAGCAAACTATTGAAAGCTAAAATCTGAGCAGATAAAGCATTCTTCAACTTCACTTCCATGTCAAGGATCCTAGGGCATATGGATGACATAGATCTTGCTGTGAAGTTAATATCCCTTACATCATACATTCCAATGGTCACTAGTTGATTCATGTTCTTCTAAATATCTTCAATCTTAATTTTAAGCATATTTAACTTTTTGTGCATTAAGAGACCGTTGTTCGAGTCTAAAGACTCAGTGGGATTTGGGAAAATCTTTCTTATAGCCTCAAAAATAGCCTTCTACGCCTTTTTAATTAATTCATATGTGTTGTCATTGACTTCTTTATAAACAGCATCAAACTTGTCAGTAAGAGAGTCAATGTCCAACACAGGCTGCTTGTCCGCTTTCTTAGCTACCTCATCAACAGTCCTTATAACTCGATCAATCTTCTTATCATAGTTCACCATTAGCTTGGACATGCGCTTCATCAGCTTTTCCATGCTATGCCCAATATCTTTGGTAGTCTCCACCTCTTTCAGCACATTTTCGAGCTTGCAGTTTGTGATCTTCTTTATTTTGTCTTATTCTTCATCAAACATATGAAACTGTATGGCTTGAGTTTTCATAGTGGTATTCAAGCTACTTAGCTACTCAACAACAACATCTACACTATCCTTTATCTTTCTTTCTACCACATTAGCAAGAGTAGTAGACGTGGGGATAGATGTAACAGATGCACTGAGTTGAGCTGAAAATCAAATAAGCCATCAAAATCAAAGCCATCTTATCCACTAAGCTTTTGGCACTTTCTTTCTTTAAGTGGTTGCGAATCATAAACAAACTACCTTGAATCTTCTCAAACTCTTCAAAGTAGATAGATTCAGAGGGTATGCTTGATTGTTCATCAAACTCAAGTAGCTCAGCCTTTGCCTTCGTGGATAAGTCAGCCAATTCTTGGGCAAGTAACAGTTTGGTTACTACCTCATCCAACTCAGCATCAGACTTGAGTGTTGGGAATTTTTCCTTGCCAACTCTCTTATCTTTGCCAAGATGGATGAATCAGCCAAGTCGTCTTAGACTAGCTCACTGCTGGAGGCAGGTACTTCACTGGTTGTAAATTTGCCTTAGTACCTTCCTCACTTGCATTTCCATACTGAGTAGAGTTCTCAGCATGAGGAACTTCTCTAACTAGAGAGATTAGAGGGGTAGAAGATGGGTTTGAAGAAACGGTTGGTTTAGAAGTTTGTAAAGTTGAAGAATTGGGGGTTGGTTTAGATTTTACAAGAGAAGGGGTTGTTGCAGTTTGAATGTTTGGTGGAGGAGAAGAAGTAGTGTTTTATGTTTGAGTAATGGAAGGAGAAGAAAGAGGAGAAAAAGAATCTTGTGTTTGGTTAGGAGAAGAAGGAATATCTACTGGGGAATTTATAGTGTTTGAAGGTTGAGATTGAGGATTTAGAGAAGGAATTGGAATGTCAATATCTACTATAATAGAAATGGAGGGATTTATAGGAACAGAATTTAAAAGGTTTACAAGAGAAGAAAGTTTTTCAAGATTTATAGAAGAAATAGGGGAGGGGTTTAAGAGTGCCACTAGGTTAGTTGTTTTATCCAAGGATGGATCAGCTTGAGGTACTTCAGACTGAGTAGGAAGAGTCTCAACCTAAGTGAAAGAAGGTGTTGGGATGCTGGGATCAGGAAGAGCAGATTCTTCCTATTTGGTTATGGTTTCTCCAGCATCCTCGTCATTGCTCAATAGTTGAACATTTTTCTTTAAAGATCAGTTAGGGTCATTACGCTTGCGCTGATTCCCTTTGCCTTTGTTGATCACTTCCTGAACATGGGCTGCAACACCAAGACTAATGGTTTCAGGGTTCTCTTTGGCATACTATCGGTACAGCCTTAACCTTTCTTTTGGCATCTTGAGCTTTTGTATACCTAGTATGCACCTAATCATGATAAAGCTTGGTTAAGTGTATCATCATTAGAGTCATCTTTACTGGGATGACTGTTTTCCTAGACCACCAACGAAGGACAAAATGTCCATCTTTACTACCTTCATCAAAGTTGTGATCAAATAGCCATAGTGGTATACAGTAGTAATTTTAGTCAAGTGATGAAGAATCATCACTGGCCAATTTAATTGCTTGCCTTCTACCATATGGTAGATCACACACCTCTCAAAGTAGGTGCTGTTGGAGAGAGACCCCATCTTGGGTAGAAATAGTTTTACCATAAGTTCATGGCATGCCCTTCCTGCCCAGCTCATCCCTAAAGCAGCAATTTCTCCAGATCCATTATCCGATGGAAGTTCCCAATCCTCTGGAACTGGCACTGTAACTTCATCTCTTTTTCTTTTGAGCTGAGTGCCCTTGTTTGGCATATTTAGAATGCTTCTAATATGCCTCAAGCATATTAGGTGAGAGTTTCCCTCAATTTCCACCAAGAGAACATATTATACCATAGGACTATATAAAGATTTTGGAAAAAGCTCTTGATCAAGCCAAAAATGGCTGCTCCTTCCATTTATAAAAACTCACTTAGATTATGCTGCTTGATCACTTTGTGAATGAACTTGTTCCTCAACAGACCTTCATAGTCAACTTCATAGACTAGGCCAAAATCCAAGTTTGAGACCCATTGAACTTTGTTGAAGACCAATCCAAAGGAGGACGTGATCTTCTCTTTCTTTCCTTTAGTGTTCACATAGATGCTTCTTTTTTAGTTTCCTTGAAGGATTAAGGTTGATTTGGTTCTTCAAATTGCAGAAGGAAAAGGAATTTGAGAGAAAGAGATTTAGGGTTCTTTGCAGATGAAAATGATTGAGATTTCAAATATGTAAGTCACTAATCTCTCTTTCAAATTTCAACTTTTATAGACCTCTTCAACTTGTAGTAACATGTGGTGCTCGCAAAATGAAAGATCAAAATCAACACTAAGATTAACACTTAATTAACCAACTTAGTAAAACGATGAGTTTAGCGATAGACGTTGCCAATTTAAAAATGTCCTTTGAATAACATTGGTTTTTTATTTTTAACCATGAAATTGAATCTCACAACGTTACTTCAAAATACAAATGGTGTTAAATACGTGTTACCTCATTGGGCTGAGTTAAGATTTGATCTCCAACACTTAGCCAAATTTCTTGATTTTTCTTTGTATAGGTTTCTCCATTCTAATAAGTTGTCTTATAACATTGAACTATTCCTTAGGTAATGGTTTGGTGAATATGTCAGCTCGCTATTCCTCAAAAGGAACATACTCTTGTTTGACATCTTTCCTTAGCACATGATCCCTTATGAAGTGATGCCTTATATTGACATGCTTTATCTTGCTATGTTCAACTGAATTCTTGGATAGGTCAATTGTAATTTTGTTATCACAAATCTACTTCAAGGAATTTTGACTTTATACCGTAGTCTTCTATTTTCTACTTAATCTATAGTAGTTGTGCTAGACAACTTCCTACTGCCATGTACTTAGCTTCAGTTGTACTCAGGGCAATAGAAGTTTGCTTCTTGCTATACCATGAGATAAGACATTCTCCAAGGAAATGGAATACTCATGTGATGCTTTTCCTGTCGAGCTTGTCTCTTGCATAGTCAACATCTATGAATCCTCTTGGAGTAAAATCTAAGCTTTTGGGATACCACATAACTACATCAAGAACCTTGCAAATATCAGAGAATTCTCTTAATAGTTGTTAAGTGAGATTCTCCAGGTTTAGCCTGATAACGTGCATAGTAGAACACAACATATTGAATGTTTGGCCTAATAGCTTTTATATAAGGAACATGATTGATAATTCCTCTGTAGAACTTGTTGTCTACTGGTTTACCAGCTTCATCCTTACTTAAGATAGTATCAATGGCCATGGGAGTGGACATTGGCTTCGAATGTTCCATATCAAACTTCTTCACAACTTCTTTGGCATATTTAAATTGACTCATGAAAATTCCATCTCCACTTTGCTTGATTTGAAGTCTAAGAAAGAAGTTGAGCTCTCCCATCATAGACATTTGAAATTCGCTCTTCATTTTCTTGCTGAACTCCTTACACAACTTCTTAATAGTTGCTCCAAAGATGATATGGACTAGTAAAACATCTTCTTTTCTTTTCCAGATAAAAAAAGTCATATCTATTTTCCCTCTTTCATAGCCTCTGCTGATCAGGAAATTGGTTAGCCTCTCATACCAAGCTCTTAAAGCTTGCTTCAATCCGTAAAGAGCATTCTTCAATTTGAAGATATACTTAGGATTCTTTGGATCTTCAAATCCTAGAGGCTACGAACATAATCTTTTTCTTGAATGAATCCATATAGGAATGCTCTCTTAACGTCCATTTGAAACAATTTGAAATTCATATGGGATGCAAAAGCACACAGGATTTGAATGCTTCAAGCCAAGCTACAAGAGCATAAGTTTTATGATAGTTGATGCCTTCTTACTAATTATAGCCTTGAGCAACAAGCCTGGCCTTGTACTGGACAACAACGCCATCTTCATTAAGCTTGTTCTTGAAAACCCATTTGGTGTCGATGATTGATTTTCCTTTGGGCTTTGGAACAAGATCCCAAACATCATTACGCTTGAACTGATCCAGCTCCTCTTGCATTGCGATCATCCAATAACCATCTCCTTATGCATTTTTAAACTTCTTAGGTTCAATCACTAAGATGAAAGCTGGATGGCTCATAATCCTGCTAAGATGACTTCATGTCATTACTGGATTATGAACATCATCAATAATGCTTTCGAGCGGATGTTTGCAATGAGTTCTAATCTCCCTTGGTAGACTCAAATCTATAACTGGAGGATCTACAATAGGATTTTGAGGTAAAGGTTGATCTTCTCCTTCGTTGGAGTTGATAGAAAGATCATAGTCTTCTTTGACCTCCTCAGCTTCAAGTTCTTGTGCTACGTTGGGCAGCATAGAGTGTGGCATGTTGAGTGGATTTTTTGGCTAGATTACTCCTTCATCTTCATAAGATGGAATCTATTTGCATTGTTAGTTTCATCAAAATTCACATGCATAAACTCCTCTAATAAGCCGGTTCTTTTGACATATATTGTATATGTCCTACTGTTAGTTGAGTATCTAAGAAAGATACCTTCGTCACCCTTTGGATCAAACCTACCTAGTTGTTCTATGGTGTTAAGAATAAAGCACCTACAGCCAAATGATCTGAGATGGCTAATCTTAGGCTTGCACCCTCACCAAAGCTCATATGGTGTTTTCTCAAGGATTGGGTGAATTAAAACCTAATTCAAGATATAACTTGTTTGTTAACAACTTCTCTCGAAAAGTACTTTGGTAGATTGTTATCACTCAACATGGATCGAGCCATCTCAACTATGGTTCTTTCCTTCATTTCTACAACCCCATTTTATTGAGGAGTATAAGGAGCAGAAAAGTTCTGGTCAATACCATGTGTTGAATAGAATTCTTAGAAATGGAAATTCTTGAATTCACGTCCATGATCACTTCAGGTTCTAATGATTTTAGTTCATATTTCATTCATTATCTTATTACTGAGTTTGACAAAAGATTCATAAGTTTTGTCTTTGCTACTCACCAAGACTACCCAAGTAAATCTCATGAAGTCATCCACAACCACCAATGAAAATGTCTTACCACCCATACTCATAGGCTAAACTAGGAAGAAAAGATCTAGGTGGAGGAGCTCCAACGGTCGCTTAGTTACTATGTGATTAATTGACCTAAATGATTTTTTAACTTTCTTACCAAGCTGGCAAGATGAGCAAAGTTTATCCTTCTCAAAGCTGGTACTGGCTAAACCCATAACTAGTTCCTTTTTGGCCAGTTTCGATAGAATTTTCATATTTATATGATATAACCTTATGTGACAAAGCCATGAATTATCCTCCTTAGATACAAGAATAACATTAGTGGAGGTCGGGGATAAATCAATCATATATACTTGATTGATTCTAGGAGTAAAGAGTATAGTTGAATCAGTCTTACAGTCAATTATTGAGCAACTTGCTAAGTCGAATGTAACCTTTCTGCCTTTTTCACAAAGCTGGGCTACACTGAGCAAGCTGAACTTGAGTCCTTTGACTAGAGAAACCTTTTCGATTGAAGGAGAGATATCAATAGTGCCATGGCCCACAATCTTACCCTTTTGGTTATCTTAGAAACTGACACTTCCATTTCTTTTATTCTCAAATGAGATTAATTGACTTTCATCTCCCATCATATGCCTTGAGAATCCTCTATCCAAATACTCTATTCTAGTGTCATTAGCGGATCTAAGGCTCACTTGCAAAATAATTACATTTTCTTAGGTACCCAAGCTTTTGAGCAAGGTCCTCCCTTGCAAGAAGTGCTTAAGTTAGTCCAATTATACTCGTCATAATAACCATAATTATACATACAGAGAATTGTAGCATGTCCAGCTTTACAATAAAAGCCACACACCACTTTTTCTTGGGGTTAGCTCGCTTTCTTATTTTTAGAGGAATTCTTCCTCTTAGAATTACGAGTTTGGTTACTCGAAGTTTAATAGTTGGCTGGAGGAGGAACCTGTTTCTCCTTTAAAGCTACTATCTCAGTATTCAACTCGTACAATTGCTTAATGAGTTTACTATTATGACATTCATGATACTCAGGTTTTTCTTGAAAAAAATGGATATTAAGAGACAAGGAAGAAATGGTGTCTTCCTGATCTTCACTTCACCTCACTAGCTCCTTGATGTTCTTCCTTGACTTATTAGTTAGTTTCATAATATCAAAGAGTATTTGGGAGAACTCTTCAATGGACAAAGAGATTTCAGGATGTACCTCAGCTTGTGAGCTCTTCCCTTTGTTTCTCTAAGCTTCAGAGTCAACAATAGATTGGTTACTCTTTGAAGCAGATACTGAGCTCTCACCCCTTTCATTCTCTATCGCCAGTAAGCAAAGGTTGGTGGAATCTTTTACTTCTTCATCAGATGACGAAGACTCTTCAAAATCACTCCAAGTGGCAGCAAGTGCCTCATTCTTCTTTGCAAACCTCTTTTTATATCTTTCCTTCTTGGTCTTTGGATAAGATGATTGAATATGGCCTTTTTAGCCACAACCAAAGCATTATATATCTTTGATGTGTTCCTTCTTGGGTCCTTCCTCAGTTCCACGCTGGTACTGAGTTGACTTGTTTTTAGAGGGAAACTTCTTCTTGTTGAACTTCCCATTCTTCTTCATGAAGCTTTTGAAATGCCTATTCAGAAGGGCCATTTGCTTATCAAAATTGTAGTTGGTGGATTCGTTAAAGGAATCAGCTTTTAGGATAATGGTTTTGCCCTCTCTATCTCCTTGCCTTTACTCTTTTTGGAGTCAATGGTATATTTCCTTAGGGACATTTCCTGAGTTAGCAAGGTGCCTATGAGTTCACCATAGCTCTAGATCTTCAAATCATGAGCCTCTTCGATCGCGCTCTTCTTGGCATCCCACTTAATAGTGAGAACATGGAGGATCTTCTTCACCAGCTCTTCTTCGATTAACTTCTTATCCAATATCTTTAACTAATTAACTATGTTAATGAATCTAGCATTCATGGATTGAATACCCTCACTAGCACCCATCTGGAAAAGCTAATACTCCTTGAGGATGAGGTTGATCTTTGACTCTTTGACATTATCAGTCCCCTCATAAGTAATCTCTAGCTTCTTCCAGATTTCTTATGTTGTTTCATAACCCAAAACCCTATTGAATTCTGTAAGATCTAGCCCACAATGTAAGAAATTGATGGCTGTCGCATTCTTCTTGAGAAGCCTTAGGTCAGAATCATCATAATCCTCTTGATCGAATGGGACACATTCCCCATTCCTAACAATAGTAGGAATTCTGGGGCCACGCTCCATAACGAGCCATTCTTACATGATTTGTGACTGTAAAAAGTTTTTCATGCTATTTTTCCAAAACATGTAGTGATTATCTTCAAACAATGGAGGCTTGGTTATAGACATTCCTTCTTTAAGGAAAATTGTCTGTCCCAAGCCGAAACTGAACTATTATAAGCCATTTTAGATCTTTAACTCAAAGATTATGAGTCTATAAGCTAAGCATTTGCTCTTATACCACTTGTTGGTCCTAAGCGGCTTAATATAAATACCAGAGGGGGGTTGAATGCGTTACTTTTCTCTTTTTAAAGTTCATAAAAATTCTTTTCAAAGTTCAATTTTTAGATGCTTGTTAAGTGAAAGCTGTTAGACATGACATATGCCCTAGAGGCAATTAGGGTGATATATCTTAATTAATTATAATATATAAATAGTTTCAGATTATTATTAATAATAATAAAAGCACCTTTATTTTTTTATCAATGTTTGTTTAATTTATGTATCTCTTTGGTATCATATATATGTGGTATTATATATGCACATTAATAAGACAAAGTCTGTGACTACTTCATAGCGTAAAAGTGCAAGGATATAGTGGGAGCTATGTGGTATGAGAACTACACATGTGTGTTACTATAAATGGTCTAAATATCCCTAGTCATAATTTCATTGAGACTGGACATCAATGAAGCAAACAGACTAGCATGTGCAGACTTACTCCTTGGATTAGATCCAAGTAGCTGTCTCACAAGCTGAAGGTGGTACCTTGAGTTAACACATTAATGTATTCGGGTAATACATTAGAGATCGCTATAAGACAGACACTCAAAAATAACTATATCCATGTGTTGGTATCATATCTTATTGCAGTAGTAGTACAGTTATCCTCAGACCTGAGATACTAGTTACCTTATGTATGAGTTGTTATACTTTCGGACATACTTATTCATACCTTGGCGATTAGGATGATATGGTTGATTTCAGGTACAGTGATGATCACATGTTGGTAAACCGAGTAGTCAAGAAGGGATACATCGCTCCTAATATAGTGAAATAATGGGAGATGTACCTCAGGGCCTCTTGTTGAAGAGAAACACTCATAAACCTCTTATCAGAGTATAAGATTGATAGAGTGGGTTTCTAGTCAATCTTGATACATTATGGCGAGTTGTGTTCTTCATGAACAAGTCTAATTACAGGATAGCTACTGCTATTACATGAGCTGACACTTAATCCGAGCTCAATAAACTGGATGGTACTTAACCTGATGGAAGGAGTGTATTGGATGAAGCTATATATAAGGAGAAGGGGAGCAGAAAGCTCCTGTTTTCCAATGTGGGATAGGTAAAACACTATCCCACAACACAGGTCAACCGCGCGGATCCCTAGGATCCGCGGGTAGACCCTCGAATAGCCCACATACGCGAGCTGTGTAGCAACTACTCAAAGTAAGCCCTTGTGGGCTCTCCTGCAAGCCTAGCTTGCTGGTTGCGCTAGCAGGCAGAATTCTTTAGAAGGTTCTTTCTTTCTGAAGTGTGCCTTCTCAGTTAATATTTTCGGGGTTGGTAATTGAGCGGTCTAGTAGTTGCTGTCTACCAACTGGTTCTTCCTCAATGGAGGTTTTGGTCAGTGAAGATCTGTGTGGATCAATCATAGAGGTTGTCCTAGATTAGAAGCTAGTGCTAATGGAGTTTTACCGTATTTCTCTAAGGGAACACCGCACCAAGGGAAAGGTATGCATCAACTGGTAATGCTCTTAACTTAGATGCTAGGTTTATTTTAATAAGTTTTATAAAACTAACAGCATCTATGGAACGTTTCAAATTAGATTATATTTATCATAGCATGCTTAGAAGATCTTTCAGGTTAATTTTAAGTTTTGAAATTCCTCCTTGTAAGTTTGCATGTTCAATTTCTGTCTTTTTTAACCAGCAGTGAACGGTAGAGCCTAAGATTTAAAAGGATCCAAAGACTTTACTTCTGTTTGAGAAAACCAAGCCTTCCAAGGGTGGTCCCATTTTAGAAAGGGTCTAAAAGCTAAGAAGAAAATTGGTAAGAATAAGAAAAGTAAGAAAGGAACTGCAAATGTTAACTTCCGATGTGGCAAGGCCAGCTACAGGAAGAAGGATTGCAAGGTTCGATTTCTGAACAAGTGAAGAAGAAGCCAAGGTATCTACTTCAGATATGTTCATGATAGAGAGTTTCTCTACAGTTCCCTATGAGTCTACTTGGGTATTGGATACTAGTTGTGGTACTCATATATGTACTTCTGTGCATGGATTGCGGAACGGTAGAAGGCTTGCAAAGAGGGAAATTAACCTAAGAGTTGGAAATGGAGCACGAGTTGCTGCAACAGCTATAGGGAAATATAATCTTCTTTTCCTAGTGGCCTAGTTTTAGTTTTGAACGATTGCTTTTATATTCCTATTGTAACTAAAAATATTATTTTTATTGCACATTTAGCAACAAAGGGATTTGAGATTTTAATATAATCTTCTTTTCCTAGTGGCCTAGTTTTAGTTTTGAGATTTTATTTCCTATTGTAACTAATAATTGTCAAATTCGATGCGATAATGTTCTTTATGCTTGTGGAATATCTATTGATGGCATTTATGTTCTAGATACTAAAAATGAAATTCTAAATATGAACATTATTAAGAAATAGAGATTAGATAATGAGAAATCTTCATACTTATGGCATTGTTGTCTAGGCTATATAAATGAGACTCGCTTAACTAAGTTACATAAATATGGTGACTTGGGCTCAATGGAATGGGAATCCTATGGTGTGTGTGAACCTTGTTTAAAGGGAAAGATGACTAAAAAAACCTTTCAAATGAAAGGGTTAGCGTGCCACTAGTATTTTCGAAATAATTTATTTCGATGTATAGGGTCAAATTAGTGTTAAGACACATGAGGGTTTCATCTACTTCATAACCTTTATCGATGATTACTCATGATATGGTTATCTATACCTAATGAGGCACAAGTTTGAAAGTTTTGAGAAATTCAAAGAGTTCATATTCGAAGTAGAGAAATAGCTTGGGAAACGTATTAAGACAGCTCAATTTGACCGAGGCAGTGAATACTTAAGCCAAGAGTTTAAGGATTATCTAAGGGATAATGGTAATTTATCCCAATGAACACCTCCTTATACACCCCAATATAATAGAGTGTTAAAAAGGAGGAGTTGAACCCTACTCGATATGGTTTGGTCCATGATGAACCAAGAAGAACTCAGCAGATCCTTTTGGGGTTATCCACTTGAGAGCACAATTTATATTCTAAACATAGTACCCTCGAAAATAGTTAATCAAACACCATACTAATTGTGTTATGGTAAGAAACCAGCTCTTTCTCACTTGAGAGTTTGTGGATGTCCTACTTATATAAAGAGGAAAAGTTCAGATAAGCTGGGTGTTAAGTCTAATAGATCTCTATTTGTAGGTTAGCCTAAGGAAACTATGGGTTATTCCTTTTATGAACCCAAGGAACAAAAGGTACTTGTTTCTAGAAATGCTTGATTCCTCAAGAAGGAGCATATACTTGTGAAAGCTAGTGGGAGCAATCTTGAGTTAGGAACTCAAGAATATCAAATAGACAATCAACTAATGGTTCCTACACCTATTACACAAGAAAGTGTAAGCATGGAACAGCATATTATAACACCGATATTGTGTAGGTCAGGTCGAGCTCCAATCGCTCCCGAGCTCTACGGTTTTCTCATAACTGATGATAAACATCACTTCCTTTTAGAAGATGATGAGCCCAAGACTTACAAGGAAGTAATGGAATGCTCAGAGTCTAACAAATGGTTTACAGCCATAAGGTCAGAGATGGACTCCATGTACAAAAATCAAGTTTGGAACTTGGTTAATGCTCCAAGTGGGATTAAGCCCATAAGATGCAAGTGAGTTTTCAAGAAGAAAAGTGACATGGATGGTAATGTAGTTACCTATAAAGCAAGGTTGGTTGCAAAAGGTTACAGTAAAAAAGAATGCATTGACTATAATGAAACCTTTTCACTATTGACCATGATAAAGTCTATCAGAATACTACTTGCAATCACCGCTCATTATGATTATGAGATCTAGTAGATGGATGTGAATCTAGATATAAATGTGTATATGACAGAACCCAAGGGTTTTACATCTAAGGATGGCTCGATGGTATGGAAGTTGCAGAAGTCGATTTATAGACTTAAGCAAGCATTAAGGAGTTAGAATATTAGGTTTGGCGTGATAATCCTAGAAATTAGTTTTGTGTCAAATGCTAATGAGCCCTGTGTATATAAGAAGGCAAGTGGGAGTGCGATCATTTTCCTTATATTACATGTTGATGACATATTACTGATAGGAAACGATGTTCCTTTTCTTCAAATAGTGAAGTCATGGTTGTCAAGTTCTCCATGAAAGACCTTGGAGAAGAAACTTGTATACTTGGTATAATGATCTACCGAGATAGATCCAGAAAGCTACTAGTTCTTTCTCAAAGTACATACATAAACTAAGTTTTAGCTGGATTTAACCTTGAGCAATCAAGAAAGGGTTATCTCCCAATGCCTCACCTTATTAACCTTTCTAAATCTGAGTGTCCGAAAACACTAGAGGAGAGACTATGCATGTATGGAATACCCTTTACCTCAATGATAGGATCCATTATGTATGCTATGGTATGCACTCAGTTTGATGTCTCACATGTGTTGAGAGTCACGAGTAGATTTCAATCTGATCCAAGTGGGAAGCACTGGATGATTGTTAAAACTATCCTTAAGTACTTACATAGGACTAAGGATATGTTTTTGGTATATGGAGAAGGTGATATCTCTATGAAGGAATACACTGACGTGAGTTTTCAATCTAATAGGGATGATGACAAGTCCTAGTTAGGATATGTGTTTATGTTAAATGGAGGGGTAATTGTTTGGAAAAGTTTCAAACAGGATACCTCTACCAATTTAACCACTAAATCTATGTATATAGCTACTTCGAAAGCAACTAAGCAAGCTATCTTGCTTAAGGGATTTATTGGTGATCTCGGTGTGGCATCCAGCATTGTAAATCCAATAGCGATTTATTGCAATAACAAATGGGCTATTATTCAGGAAAAGGAACCACAATCTCATCAAAAAATGGACATGTACTCTGAAAATACCATCTCATTCAACAGATAGTAGCTAGAAAGGATATAAGCTTAGAATACATCCTAATGGATCAAAATCTAGCGAATGGGCTAACAAAACCATTGACTCATGTTAAGCATGACCATCATGTTAATGTGTATGGCATTAAGCACATGGGTAATTGGCTCTAGTGCAAGTGGGAGATTGTTAGACATGATGTATGCCCTAGAGGTAATTAGGGTGATATATCTTAATTAGTTATAATATATAATCAGTTTTAGATTTTTTATTAATAATAATAAAGGCATCTTTGTTATTTTCTACGTTTGTTTAATTTATGTATCTTGCTAGTATCATATATATGTGGTATTATATATGTGCATTGATAAGGGAAAGTCTATGACTACTTCATATTGTAAAAGTGCAAGGATATTATGGGAGCTTTGTAGTGTGAGAACTGCACATACATGTTATTATGAATGGTCTAAATATCCCTAGTCATAGTTTCACTGAGACTCGACAGCAATGAAGCGAATAGGCTAGATTGTGAAGGCTTACTCCTTAGATTAGATCCAAGTAGATGATCTCACAAGCTGAAGGTGGTACCTTGAGTTAACACATGAATGTATTCCGGTAATACATTAGAGATTGCTATAAGATAGACACTCAGAAATAAATATATCCATGTGTTGATGTCATGTCTTATTGTAGTAGCAGTACAAGTATCCTCAGAACTGAGATACTATTTACCTTATGTAGGAGATGTTATACTTTGGGTCATCCTTGTTCATACCCTAGTGATCAGGATAATACACGTGATTATAGGTATAGTGATGATCACATGTTGGTAAGCTGAGTAATCAAGAAGGGATCCATCGCTCCTAATATAGTGACATAATGGGATATGTACCTTAGGGCCTCTTGTTGAAGAGACACACTCATAAACCTTTGATAAAAGTATAAGATTGATATAACGGGTTTCTAGTAAATCTTGATACATTATGGCGAGTGGTGTTCTTTGTGAACAAGTCTAATTCCAGGATAGCTACTGTTATTACATGAGCTGACACTTAATCCAAGCTCAATAAACTGGATGGTACTTAACCTAGTGGAAGGAGTGTATTGTATTGGTTACTATTATAGAATTGGATCAAGTCACAAGCACATGACATTCCGAGTATCAGGGGATCATACGCCTTTGTTAGAAAGCCCATTTTATTATCTAGAGTTAACGCGTTCCATATCGATGTGGAACACTAAGCCTAAAGGTTCCTGGATGGGAAGCCAAGTTTAGGTTAACCTCTAGCGGTTGTATACTTTTGGATCCTATGAGATTACACACTTTGAGTTTTTACCGGACTTAGTAAAGAACCTATAGACTGGGTCTATGCTGAGAAACTCATGGAAAACCCTATCCCACAACATGAGTCATCCATGCGGATCCCCAAGAGCCCCAAGCTGACTCACGTACAGTGCGCATACGCAGGTTGTGTGGCAGTCGCACAAGGTAAGCCCTCATGGGCTGTGCACAGGTCAGCCTGCAGATTCTAGGGATCGGCGCGGTTGACTTATATTTTGGGATAGGATTTTCCATATCCTATTAGACATGACGTCTACCCTAGTGGTAATTGGGTGATATATCTTTATTAGCTATAATGAACAAATGGTTTCGAATTATTATTAATAATAATTAAGGAATCTTTGTTGCTTGTGAGTGCTTTTAATTAATTCATGTATCTTGCTAGTATTATATATGTATAGTATTAAATATTTATATGCACATTGATGAGGCAAAGTCTATGACTACTTCATAGCGTAAAAGTGTGAGGACATAGTGGGAGCTATGTGGTGTGACAACTGCACATACATGTTAATCCCTAGTCAGAGTTTCATTGAGACTGAACGTCAATGGAACAGACAGACTAGCATGTGTAGGCTTAATCCTTGGATTAGATCTAAGCAGCTGATCTCACAAGCTGAAGGTGGTACCTTGAATTAACACATGAATGTATTCGGGTAATACATTGGAGACCGCTAAAAGTTAGACACTTGAAAATAACTATATTCATGTGTTGGTGTCATGTCTTATTGCAGTAGCTGTATAAGTATCCTCATACCTGAGATACTAGTTACCTTGTGTAGGAGTTGTAATACTTTGGGTCATACTTATTCATACCTTGGCGATCAGGATGGCAAGGATGATTACAGGTATAGTGATGATCACATGTTTGTAAACCTAGTAGTTAATATGGGATCTGTTCGCCACTTTTCTACTAATAAGTTTAATAAATTTTTCGCAAAGAGTTTGGCTATATATTAATGGTGCCAAAAACTTGTTCGCGTAAAGTATAGGTGTTGTCAGTACCTCTTATTAAATAGAAAAATGATGATAATTGCAAGTATACAGTAACGATGTAGTTTTAAAAGATATCAATCCCACAAGGAAGGATTAGCTATAAAGATCAACAAGGAAGACAAAAGAAAGAAAATAAAATATATTGATATTTTGGATAGGAGGGTTAGAATGAAGAATGAGTTAATATAGATATGAAAGATTAGAGAATCTAAATATATAGATTTTCCCTACAAAATAAAGATAGCAAAGAAAACATGCAAGTTCAACAAAGATGTTACGATTCACTAAACTAATCTAA
>CATIWQ010420730.1:0-39567 GCA_949673415.1 Euphorbia schlechtendalii | reverse complement strand
ATGTAGGAGGGTTGTGACGGCACCTTGATATGTTGCACTAGCATTTTTCAAACCAAACAGCATTACCTTGTAGCAGTATATACCCCATTCAGTGATGAATGCCATCTTGATCTTGTCGGTAATTGCCATTAGTATCTGGTTATAGCCTGAGAAGCCATCCATGAAGGAATACATTGCTGCCCTTGCTGCGCTGTCGACCAATACATCAATGTGGGGTAGGGGGAAATCATCCTTTGGGGAGGCCTTGTTCAGATCCCTGAAATCCACGCAGACTCTGACCTTGCCATCCTTCTTTGCTACTGGGACAATGTTGGTTAGCCACATCAGGTATTCAACCACTTCTAAGAATTTAGCTTCAATCTGCTTTGCCAGTTCAGCCTTGACCTTTTCTGCCCATTCAAGCCTTAAGCGACGCAGCTTCTGTTTTACTGGCTTGATCCGAGGGTCGGTCGGGATACGGTGTTCCGCGTTCTATCTGTCCACTCCAGGCATGTCCTCATATGACCAAGCAAATGCTGCCACGTGATGTTTAAGTACATTTGTGATCTCTCTTTTTCTTCAGGATTCAAATCATTGGAAATTATCACCATTTTTGGTGACTCATTTGTACCCAAGTTAATTTCATTTAATGATGTATCATGAATGTTAAAGACGTTATATGTATGATCATATGAATACATGGTGCCATCAGGCAGAACATCAAACAAGTAAGCAAAATTATCGTACTTCATTGAATTGGCCTCGTAGGTAAAATTATCAAAAACATCATAAATGTTCATAATTACATCATCAATTTCCTCCTCCACAGGCGGAGGGGCTTCAGTTGTTGTAGCAGTAGGTGCATCAGTGATAGGTTCTACCTCGAGAGTGGTCTGTGCCAGCTTTTTCGTGAGGAGCTTGATAGCGCCTGCATTGCTTTTCTTCATCAGCTTGTTAACAGCCTTAGTGAAAGCTACCATCGCATCTTCCAGTACTCTGCCCTTTCCAGACTCCTCGATCGGGGTTACCGCCAGGATTTATTTTTCTTCCAGATCAGAATCAACAAGGGGTTCAGTTAGCTTATCGGTTTTGAAGTCAAAGACATCGTTTAATATCTCGAGCCCCTTGACCTCTTCTCCGTTCAGGATCTTCGGTTCTGGTTCTCCCAGATATGCCTTAGTGCCTTCCGCCTCGCAGATGATTACCATGTTACAAAATATGGGCCGTTTATACTTGTACAATTTCATGCTCGGGGTGAAACCCAGACCCAACCCAGGTGTGACAAGAATAGGGTCGATGGCCCTGACAATTCCCTGATGATATTTCCCCAATCCTTTTCCAGGGATAAAACCCTGCTTCTTCATTTGAGTTTTCAAGCTTCCAGGGAAGAAGTGATATCCTTTTGGGGTTCTACGCCCCTTCTTCTTTTCTTCTGTGATCGTTGCCACCCTCAGCCCTTGCATTGTTCTCTCCTCAAATGTAGCAGCTACCATCATTGATTCCTCATCAGCCTCGATCGTCACCGGCCTCCCTTTATGAACAAGCTTTATCTTCTGGTGTAGAGTAGAAGGGACTGCCCCTATTGCATAGATCCACGGCCTACCTAGAAGTAATGAATAAGTTATTGGAATATCCAGCACAGTGAACTTCACATTAGAGGTCACTCCTCCAACGGTGACCTCTGCTTCGAAGCTACCTACTATGCCCCTCTTCGAATTATTGTAGGCTCGGATTACCATGTCAGATTTAGTGAGCATATCCTCCCTTAGCCCTAGGTGAGGTAGGACCTTAAGAGGACAAAGGTTGAGGGCCAAGCCATCATTTACCATCACACATGGTATTGCGTGATAAAAAAATCTGAACCCGGATAAATAAGGCTCGATTATGGAGTTCCAGTTCCTGTGGCAGTTCTGACTAATCAAAAGTTATTGATGGCATCTGAGGGGGGATAATTTCTTCCCCGATGGCAGCACACATCTCGATTACCGAGGTTGTAGGCGTGGCAGACATTTCCATCAACCTCTTGACAAGGCCCATCCTGTGCTTTTGCGATGTCTCAAGTAACCTCCAAATGCTGTATTTGGCCTGAGTTCCCTTCAATTACTTTATCAAAGGGTCTATATCTAGCATATCCTCATCCACCTTTGGGGCTAGAGGTGGCTCGGGCTGTTCCCTCGCTATTTCCTCCAGCCTGGAGTCGTTGAGCTGTACAATTTCATCCCTTCTGAAAACTCTACCACTCTGAGTAACTTTTTGTACTCCATTCTCCATTACTCTTATTTCCTTGGAATTGACCCAAGGGTACTGGTCATATCCATCCTCTGCTTGGTCACGTTGCCCCTTTAACTTGTAAGGATCCAAGTTTATGGGCTTCTTCCCACCAGAAATGACCTCTCCCTCAGTCGAGGTTCCTTTTTCAAGTTTCCTCTTCCTTTTGAACTTGGGGACATATGCATCGAGATCAATTGGCACCCTTGTTGGTGCTGTCCCAGGTTCCATCTTTATTGCATCCCTCCGTGGTTCACCACCCTCTGTTGAGAACACTTCTGCCAAAGGATCATCTTCGGGGCCTTCATCTTCATCAATCATTGCATTTACCACCGGATTAGGCCGAGATAGCATTGCTAGCACAGAATCAGTGGGTATCCCTGATCCTACTGCATGGATATTATGGTGCCTGGTTGTTATCTCCCTGTCGAGATGATGAGCGTGAAAAGATAACTCATCAAAATCTGGAACTGCCAGTCTTGCCAAGAGATAGCATTACCAATCCATGGATCCCCCTATTATCAGTTGCACTGCAGAAAGCTCAGATGGTCTTGGCGCCAACACCAGATAGATAAACATCCACCGCTTTACATGGTGAGCGATTCTCCTTCCCTCCATACACAAGCGAGCAGATCTCGCATGGTTTGTTTCGGAGGTTCTAAAAATGCGAACTCCACTTAAAACTCTACAGAGATGTAATTCTAATTGCTCTTGGTCTCAGCCGACTGCATCTCATACCACTGACTTGCTACTCCTGCTAGTGAGCACGGAAATAGTGTAGCTATCATATCTTGAGAAAGACCCTGTGCTTGACACAGGATATAAAACTTAGACAACTGGGAAGATGGTGAGTCATTCTCGTCAAAAATTGACATATCGGCTAAGTTGAAACTAGCCCTCAGGACTTCTTCCCGTTCTCTGATCACTCGATTGCTTAACTCAGATTCAAGCATCTCCATTACATCGTCAGAGTCCATCCCTGACTCAATTGCCATCCCTAGTGAAGTCACCACTGTGAGCGGGTGACACAGAGCGGTGGGCCGAGAGGGTGCGATTTCATAGGCAAGGTCCACCGGGGTGTTTGAAAAAAGAAAAGCACTGGGTCGGGAACCCGGAAAAAAGGTTGAAAGAGAAAAAGGTGAAAAATGTTTAACATCGATTCGAACCCGAATCCACCGTCTCCCCAGCGAAGTCGCCACTGTGAGCGGGCGACACGGAGCGGTGGGCCGAGAGCACGCAATTTCATAGGCACGGTCCACCGAGGTGTTTGAAAAAAGAAAGGCACCGGGTCGGGGACCCGGGAAAAAGGTTGAAAGAGAAAAGGCAAAAAACGTTTAAGATCGATTCAAACCCGAATCCACCGTCTCTTAGTGTGGAGTTGCCACCTGGATTAACTCTTTCTAGGAATTAGAGTCATGTGAGGCTTAACGTCCGGAGGACGGCCCACCAAGATACAGAGATTCGAGTCCAGGATAAGTTGCTTATTTCTTAAGTGATCACATTAAATTACATCTATAGAAAACCATTTTCTTTTAATTGTGCATATTCGCACTTAGGTTATTTTTGGAGTTAAAATGCATGGTTCATGTATTACAAAATATAAGCCATTCACAAAGCGGAATATTAAACCATCCACAAAACGTTAAATAAGTGCGGAAAGTAAAAGGCGGAAAATAAGGATTACAAGGCTTAAAATTCGGGGGATGCAACCACCCGCTAACCTATTAATTACATTTCCCAAAAATTGAAATTGTGATACCCTAACAAAAATTAAAATCCTAAACATACATCTAATCTTAATCTACCTGCATCCATAAAGGTTAGCACAGGGGATAGTACGTATGTTCGATTTTGGATTTAGTGAGACCCGTGTAGCCTAAAAAAAATCAATCACGATAAAGTGTTTGTTATTTAAATAAAACCATTCATTTTATTAGCACATTGGTTGCTCATTTTAATTAATGAAATTGCTCGCATGGTAAAAAGTGAGGTCTGCTATCCGGGAATGTATTTTATTCCCTTCGTGGGGGTGTTCTAACATACATCTCCTTTTAATAAAGAAAAAGATGAAGAAGAATTACAACAGTTGAATTAAAATAATAAAAAAATGAAAGTCCTAGGTTCACAGAAGAAATCAAAAGAAGAAATTAAACACTGAAAACACGGGGATTGCAGTCCTAGGAACTCAGAGGCTTACCCTTACTGAACGAATCTACTTCGAAGAAATCCGATCGGTCCTTGAGAAATCCTCCTCGTCTTTTTGTTTAGGTAAAAATGTTGTAGTAGAAAGTCCAAAAATTGTTCATTTTATTCTTGGAATTCGAAGTCGTTCAAAAAGCTATATTTTTGTTTGATAATTTCAGGATCTGGATTATCGAAAATGACCCTACTATTTATAGAAAAATCTCGAAAAATCCAAAAAATGTAAGTTTTTCCGGAGAGGCCCCTCGCCGGAGAAAAGCCTGGGCTTGCCTCGCCATGCTCTTGGCGAGGCATCGCCAAGAGCGTTGGCGAGGCAGCCTCGCCAATCTCGGCGAGGTTCTCCCCAACGAGGCCGGCCCGGGATTCAGTCCCTCGGGTTTTCATTTCCGAATTTTTCTTATATTTTCATATATATATTTTTTAATTAATATTTTTTATTTTTTTATTATTTTTTTATTTTTTATTTAGTTAATTAATTTCTGAATTAAATAATTTTGTCTAAAACATCCTTCTGAATTAGAGACGAGGAGGATTCCCATTCGGATATGTTAGGATACTCCAAAATTGTGTGATTCAAGGATAAAATCTTGAAAAAGCTATCATTATCGAACGTGCGAGCTGGTACAAAATCCTGTGCTCATAATAACAACCTGCCCTTAGAAATAGTTCATGATTGGAAGCGCCTCTCAAAGGCCCTAATAGAGCAGTATGGCTTCAATTCTGAAATAAAGACCACTATAAAACATCTCGAGGCTATCAAACAAAGACCCAAGGAATTGTTCACACCCTACTACAACAAGTGGATGGCAACCTAGGTGCTACTCAAGAATAAGCTCGGTTTGTCTGAGAAGATTGTAAAGCTATTAGCTGGGGCATTGCCAATCTACTAACAAAGGCTCGGGATCAACACTTTCACTTCTTATAATGGTTTATGAGAAAGCTAAGAAGCTTGAGCAGATAGAATCCTTGGACACACCTATGGAGAAACCAGGTAATGAGCACTAATACAAAAAGGTGACCATTGAGAAAGAAGAACCTCCACATGTGGAGAATGTGGATGCTAATAATGTAATAGTTAGTATTTTAAACTCTTTTATGTTAACAAACTCTACCAATGAGGCATTTGAATCTTCGAATCATTGAACTTTTCTTGCTTGCTTGATATCCTTTTGGATGATATCACACATTCTCATGAACATGAGCATAATTTTTTTTAGCATTCATGACACATCATCGCATGAAATTAATTTCGGTATAAATGAATACCCTATAATAATTTCAAATGATTTGACTCTTGAGGAAAAATGAGAGATAACATAGATACTTAGACAACATTTGATAGCGTTTTCCTGGTCCTATGAAGACATGCTAGAGGTCAATAAAAAGACCGCCTAACACAAAATTTCCACTGACCATTAAGTCAGTCAAACAAAAGATGACACGATCAAGACCAAAATGGGTCGAAAGAGTAAACATAGAGGTAACAAAGCTATTTGAAGCTAAGTTCCCCAAAGTAGTTAAACACCTGATACGGTTGGCCAACATAAAGACAGTGCCGAAGATAAAAAGAACAAGTCAAGCATTTCAGTGTGTCACAACTTCATCGCGCGCCTCATCACCATTTGGGTCGATCATCACACTATTGAAGGAGTACCAATAGACAACATCTACTTACGTTCGATGGAATCAAGTTATGTCTGATATAGGTTTTGAAGTTTTCCATCCCCGAAAAATCACTCATTCTCTATTTGGCTATAAAGGAATCATCAATAGGGAGAATAATTAAAAAGGTGAATATCAAGCATTATCACTCATAATCGTGTATACCTTAAGCCAACAGAGCAGCATGAGTAGCCAAAATGCTAAATGAAGAAGTTGTTGAAGTCATAGATATAAATCAACTAAGGCAGGCTCAAATGTTATCACGTCTAAGCAAAGAAATAAATCATGTAAAAAGTAGTATAAAAAAAGTAATTAACCTGCCAATTAGCACTTTTTTACTTGAGAAAAAATTAGGGCCTCTTTTTAAAATAGAAAAAGAATAATCCGCTGAGTTGAAAACTCGAAAAAGGCGGCTCAGACAAAACTTAGGACATCGAGAGAAAAGCAAGCACATTAATTAGAAAACCTGAAAGGGATAATCGATGACAAGGGTTAAATCATTTGAAAAATTCATACCCCTGTTAAGTTCATAAATGAATTATCATTCATGCTGAATCTTTATGCATATGTTTATCTTGATTGCTTGCATGCTAACGGTAGAATATCGTAAGTAAGCATCCCATCACATCATGGTTAAATAAAAATAAAAAATAATAATAAAAAAAAGAAAAGAAGAAAAAGATGAGTCTGCTTGATTGAAAACCTGAAAGGTCGGTTTAGAAAAAAATTAAGACAATGTTCGATAGACTGAAAACCCGTAAGGGCGGTCTATGCAGAAATTAGAACCAAAGAAATATCAAATTCATCATCTCCTCCTCGGAATGGCATAAGGCATCATCTATCTTCTCCATAACTTAGGACGAGTATCTTCTGATTTCCCTCACAGAGAGGATTATCACAACAAGAAGTAATTTACAATACTTTAAGCAAAAAGCTTCTAAGCTCTCATTATCAACTTTAAAGTGAGCATCACTAACATGGTTCGAGATCAACATTAACATCACTAATGCCATACCAAAGAGGGAAACGGGCGTAAAAAAGTCGGTGACTCATCCAGATCATCTACAAACCAAATTCAGGATTTGAACTCGACTCTAATTCATCCATAAAATTGAATTTCGACTCGGACCCATGTCCATCATCACTCTGAAGGAGTCATGTCTACAATACTCGACCATCGATAGTAAGGCAACCATGGAATGATCAACAAGATAAATCCTATGGGCACTCATGCACTAGCATAGGAGGGTATCAACTCGGAAACCTTCGAAAGGAACCTCATACAATGAAGCTTCTGCTATTGACCGGGCCCAATGCTCCTAAGCCAAAATTCCTGCAATAGACAAACATACATCATGTGATAAATGTTGTTCGTGCATAAAGTCATTCATACATCACTAACAGGTCAGGGCAATGTTAAACTAAGAAAATGCCATTCCGACAAGCAAAACACTCTATCTCCACATGAGGAAACTACAAGTATCAAGAAGATGTCGGAGCAGCACATCATCAAAATCTAGAATGACAATGACCCAACTCAAATCATTTCAACTTTTGTCAAATTCAAGCCCACTTAGGCCTCATTCAAGTAGCATTACAACATCACAAAAGCCTCCCAAAACAACGGAGCGGTTATTAGGACATCCCTGAAAATCTCAAACTCAAATTTCCACGTTTATCACGGGCTTGAAGAAAAATTTCTCAGAACACTCATGTTTTAATTCTTGATTGAAGGGGTAAAAATTTTTACTTTCAGCATTCTTAATCAAGGAATTAAAACATATGTCACAAGCATTTACAGATAAATTTCCTCATTCTTGCAGGTATCCCTTCAACTCACAAGGGGTATCCATTTCAAAATCAAAGCAGTCAACATATCATCAAAGGCATGGAGCATACAACTTTCATCCTTTCCCTAGCAGTTTTGAGTGTCACGGTCAACTAGCAGTCAACTCAAAAGGGACATACAATTCAGACCAAAGTGGTTAACCTTCCCACAGTGGATTTCGATGAAGACTTATTACAGTCAATATATTATCAAAGGCATGGAGCACACGCCTTTCATCCTTTCCCCATCAATTTCGAGGGTCACATTCAACCAATGGTCAACTCACAAGGGGCATACAATCCAAACCGCAATGGTCAACCATCCTACATCGAATTTTAACAGAGGCTTACTATAGTCAACGTATTATCAAAAGCATAGAGCACATGGCTTTCATCCTTTCCCTAGTAGTTCTAAGGGTAACAGTCAACCAATGGTTAACTCACAAGGGGCAAACAATTTAGAATGCAACGTTCAACCATCCCACATCGGATTTCAAAGGAGGCTTACTACAGTAGATATATCATTAAAGGCATGGAGCACACGACTTTCATCCAAGGGTCACAGTTAACCAATGGTCAACTCACAAGGGGCATATAATTCAAACTGCTGCGGTCAACTATCCCACATCGGATTTTAACAGAGTCTTACTATAATCGACGTATTATCAAAGGCATGGAGCACACGGCTTTCATCCTTTCCCTAGTAATTCAGAGGGTCACAGTCAACCAATGGTCAACTCACAAGGGGCATACAATTCAGACCGCAACTGTCAACTATCCCACATTAGATTTTATCGAAGGTTTACAACAGTCAACGTATCATCAAAGGCATAGAGCACACGACTTTCATCCTTTCCCCTGTAGTTTCGAGGGTCACAGTCAATCAACGATTAACTCACAAGGGCATACAATTCAGATCGAAAGGTCAACCATACCACAATGGATTTCAACAAAGACTTACAAGAGTTAGCATTTTTTCAAAGGCATAAAGCCCACAACTCTCATCCTTTCTATTTGCCACTAATCTACTGATAAGTTTAATAATTTGTTCGTAAGATTTTAGCTTTAAAGTATAGGTGTTTTCAATACCACTTATCAAATAGAAATGATAACTGCAAGTATACAGTTGCGATGTAGTTTTAAAAGATGTCGATCCCACAGGGAAGGAACCAGCTCTAAAGATCAAGGAAAAATAAAATAGTTTGATTTTATTTTGGTGGGTTGGATTGGTAGTTAAATGGATAGTTGAACAGATAGATTAGAGTAGAAGGAATCAGTATAGTTTAACACGACGAATAAGTATAGCAAAGAAAACATGCAAAATTACCAAAGATATTACGTACATTGGACTACTTTAACAAATTTGGTTATAGACACTCAGATATTCAATTATTCACCGCAAAGCAACACATGAAATAACTTTTCTAAATTTAGTGCAAACGAGTTAAGACAATTATATAAACCTGGATAATAATATTACTATGCTTAGTACGGGTCGCTCTCACATAGTCACATTTAGCAAGTTACCATTCCAAAAATGTTGGCTCACTAAACAGTGTTATAATCACAGATCCAGTGATTATACACAATCTCGTTAATCCCGAAACTACTCTTAAAGTTAACTCAAAAGCATATAACTTGATTACTATAAAAGACTCAACATGAAATACACATTATGACACATAGACATATCATAAACTTCGAAATAGAAAGTATAAGTAGAAAGCAAATCAAAGTTGTAAGGTATGCAAGTGAAAGCTAAAGTTGATCAAACCGTATCCACTCTTTAATGGGAGTGGTCAATGCCCGCTATTCCTGCATCTGCTTTGAATTCGGTCTCGACTCATACAAAACCTCCGCTAGGATGCTATTCTTTGTGAATATCAAACAAACGAATATTGAAGGATGAAAACTTTTATTGATAAGTGATTTGCAATTACACTTATACAATAATCGCTCAAATATGTAGAGAAATCTAGTGATCGAAATAACGTTCGAATCACTTATACATTTTCTCGCTAACATAGAATGAAGCGAATACTATACGATTTTCTCTTTAGATTTATTTTCACACCATATAATTCTACACTTTCCTCACACACACTAATTGTCACAAAAATGATGAAGTTTGGAGCCCTATTTATAGAGTACGAAGGGTTGCATCCATATAGACGAAGAGTCGTGTCCATTGGCGAAAGATTGCATCACTTCTTTGTGATTGGATGAAAGGCTTTTAACTTATCCATAATGGATATCCACCTATTCATGATTGGTTGACTTCCAATAGGTGTCTATTCATTTGATAGTTGATGGCGATTGATCGATTTTATCCGGCGATTGAAAGAAGATAAGAGTTGACAAAAAACCATCAAAGTCTCGACCACGAATATATGTCATGATCATGAACACTTGATTGGCATCTTTCTATTGTGAAAGGTAACAAGTCACGACCGCGATATGTGTGTCACGATCGTGATATGCCTCTTTCACATGAATCCTCTTTTCTTCCGATCTTTGACATCTTTGATCCTTTGACAAATCCTTTAGTTCCACGCATCTTTTTGCACCATTTTCACTCTTTTTTCATTTTTTATCATTTTACTTCCAAGATTTATCTAGTATCTGCATTTGCATAAAAAACAACTACATACCACGTGAAATCTTTTATATGAAGTATAAAAATGACTTAAACTATAATGTTTAATGTGTAAAATTATTATAATAATAAGTGTAATTATACACTTATCACTTTCCCCAATGATTCCGACGATAACAATCAACCGGAGGTCAACTCACAAGGGACATTCATCACAGACTTTCTACAATTTGCAAAATTCCCAGACTTTCTACATTCTACACTCCTTTTCAAGTTTTTATAATCGACAGACTTTCTACATCCTGCACATCTTTTTAGACTTTTTTACAGTCAACGGATTTTTTACAGTCCACATTTCTTTCAAGACTATTTACAGTCAACAAACTTTCTACAATACGTATTTCTTTTCAGACTTTTTACAGTCAACAGATTTTCTACAATCCGCATTTCTTTTCATACTTTTTTACAGTCAATGGATTTTCTACAGTCCGCATTTATTTTCAAACTTTTTTATAGTCAACGGATTTTCTACAATACACATTTCTTTTCAAACTTTTTTACAGTCAACGAACTTTCTACAGTCCACATTTATTTTTAGACTTTTCACAATCAATGGATTTTCTACAGTCCACATTTCTTTTCAGACTGTTTACAGTCAACAGACTCTTTACGGTCCTCATTTTTATTTTAACTTTTTTACAGTCAACTAATTTTCTACAGTCCACATTTCTTTTCAAACTTTTTATAATCAACGGACTCTCTACGATCCTCATTTCTTTTCAGAATTCTTACAGTCAAGAGACTTTCTACGGTCCTTGACCTTTTTCAAACTTTCTATAGTCAACAGACTTTCAACTGTCTGCCCATTTTCTTTTCAATCGAAGGCATGTGAGCACACGGTTGACCTCCTTCCCCCAGTGGTTTCAGTGGTAGCAATAAGCCAGAGGTCACCCAGAAGGGGCATCCATTACCGAATGAGCAGTTTACAAGGGGTACAAAGAAACCAATTCCTCATAGTGCGGTACCAAGATGAAAGTCCCCAATCATCATGAAGTTCATCCCAAGTAAAGCCAACAGTGACTGGTCAGGTATCATCTCTAAACCCCGATGCTCTTCCAATCGAGGGACCATATTGATCACATATCAGCAGTGATCTCATGAGGGGTAGCTTGTGAGAATGAGATTTCACTCCCCACTCGTGAGTTCGATGATGAAGTTCTAATTTATTTCCCTTGCTAGTTTTTCACTTTTTACTAGGTCATGAATTCATCCGGTGGAAGCTTTCTTTGTGTCTTTGAGCCTTAACCTTTTTTAGGCAATTTCAGCACAAAAAGCCCAAGGCAAAGAAGCCATGTCTTTAACAACATGGCCATGTCGTTAACGACATTGGTAATATCGTTACCGATATTGACTTTCCAACATAACTAAAATTGCAGTTTCTATAATTTTCAACCAAAAAGGTGACTTTTGCCCACATGCTCGGACATGATCACTGAAAAACCACTCCCTCGCCTTACTTAGGACACTTCACATCAAATCTTTTGATGGATTTGACAAAAAGAAGAGAGGTATGGGCTAAAAACAAAAAGAAGTATGGGATAAAGTGATTGTAGGTTGACTTTGGATTGAAGGGAGTTCCAATAAAGAGGGAGTTCAGTTTCAGTTGTTAGGGGGATTAAATTTGGGTGATAATATTTGAAAGAAAGAGAGAAAAGATCTAGAGAGCATTCTTTCTTGTATTCTTGAGTATTCTTAAGCGAAACACCAAACCTTAATCACCAACACTTAGGATTTTATGTTAGTTAGTTTAAGTTCATGGGTCACAAGGGTCCACTTGTTCATCTCTTAGGAAAATTTGAGGTTTAGTTCATCTTTTAACCAAAGCTTTAGGTTTAGAGATCATTTAAGCAAACTTTAGGTTTAGATATCACTTAGGCAATGTTTGAGGTTTACACTTGAATGGAGAGTCGACTACATCTCTATCACTCACTTGAAGGTTACTACACCTTCTAAAATATTTACTTTGGCAAGGAATAGATCCCCGCTAAAGATTTTCGGCAAATCACTAACCAACAACCAAATCCAACAAAAAAATAAGAGAGCTTCCCAGAGGACTTCGTGGACCATAAAGAAAGTGGATTCATGACTACAGGTGTGACCATGGGATTTTTTACCAGCTCGCATGTTCAATGGTGGTTTTTTTAGATTTGATCCTTGAATCACACAATTTTCGATCGTTCGATGATATTCAAATGGGAGCTCTCCTAGTAAAAAAATAATATTTCGGGCCCTAAATAAATATTTAGGATCGTAAAAAAATATTTAAAAGCCTTAAAGTGAAAATTTAAAGGCTTAAAATATTTTTAAGGATCTAAATAAATATTTAAGGTTTTGGAATTAATTGATTAATTAAGCACTTAAAAGAATTTTAATTTATCAATTGAAAAAATAACATAAAAATAATATAAATAAAAAAAAGGAAAAAAAAGTTTCGACCCGACAGTGGATGCTCATTGGCCAAGCCAGCGAAATCTCCACTGGCTTGCTGGCTTGGCCAGCGAAGCTTTTTCCCCTATAAATAAGGAGAATTTTCAGACTTTTAAGGAGGAGAAGAATTTTTCAAAAAAAAAAAAAAACTTTTCTTGAAGAAATGGAGGGAAAAATTTTACAAAAAAATAATTTCTTTTCTTGATAAAACGGAGAAATTTTAAACTGAAAAATATATTTTTCTATACGAAATCACTCTGGCTTTTTGACGACATTTCTTTTCAGCTTTTTAAAATTTCTTTCAATTATTTTCGGACCAAAAACGAATTTTGAATTCCAATTTAATTATTTTTAATCATATTTCTTTCATATTTTTCTCAAAAATCTTCAGATATTCTCGGACCTAAGACAAGTTTAGAGTTCGAATTTGATTATTTTTAGAATAATAAACATATATCTTTTCACACAAAAATAAAACCAAAAAGAACGAGGAGCACTCCTGGAAATCAAGCAGATTTGTCGATATGGATTCGTAGAACTGCTTTTTCCTATGTCTTATACTATATTGTCTATTTTCTTTTCTCCTAAATTCTGAGACGGACTCGATTTTCGTCATCGACCTAAGATTTATTTTATTCCTTTTATTGTTTAAATTTTATTAATTCTTTTTATTTATTTATTTAATTGTCATTTTATTTATTTTATTATGTAACTTTCTTTTACGTTTTCATTTATTCTTTTAATTTATTTAATTGTGGTAATTCCTAAAATATATATGCTTGAAATACCCCCACGAAGGGAATTAAAATTATTTCCGGATAACAGACCTCACATTTTTCCATGTGAACATTTTCATTAAATAAAATGAGCAACATATTTGTTTATAAAATGAATTGTTTTTCTCCTAAAAAAAGAATTTTAACAGCCGATATTTTTAATTTCGTCATACGGGGCCTCGTTAAAAACAAATCGAGTATACGTGTAAATATTTATGTTGTGCTATATCTCATGTGCTAACGTTTGTGGATGCATGTAGATTAGGTTAGATGTATGCCTAGAAATTTATTTTTTCTTTCGGGTAATGCAAATTTAAAAGATGTAATTTCTAGATTAGGCGAGCAGTTGCGGCCCCAAGGTTCTATAATTTATTAATTTATTTTTCCGCATTTATTTAATGAACTATGTATGTATTTATTGCTTTCCGCATGCGCGATAAATCATATAATAAACACGAAAATGACATAAGTTCGAATATGCACAATTAAGAAATACGGTTTTCTGTAGATATAATTTAATTTGGTCTAACAAAAAGTAAGCAACTTATCCCGAACCTGAATATTTATGTTTTAGTGGGCCGGTCCCCGGACGTTAAGCCTCACAGGACTTTAATTTCTATAAGAGCTAATCCAGGTGACGATTCTAAAATACAAGACAGCAATTTCGGGTTTTGATCGATCTAAATCGATTTCGTTTTCTCTTTAACCTTTCGGGTGCCCGACCTGATATTTTATTTTCACAAAAACACCCAGGTGGACCGCGTCTCTCATCCCAGCGCGCTCTTGGCCCATCGCATCTGTGTCATCCGCTCACAACGGGGTAAGCCTATGAGTTTCTAGAGTTTTTGCTTACAGTTATATGCTTGACTTTTTGAAGGTTCATTTTCTTTTCAATTATTTCCATTTTCGCATACCAAAGTGTTTTATGGGAATTTCAGTTGGTTTTCAAATCTTTTTTAGTATTTTTTTTACATGACATATTCTACACATCTTGAGATTTCTGTAATGATAAAGATCATCCAAATCAGTTAAGTATAGAAAACGTTATGATCATTTGAAGTTTCAGATTTTTGTTTTGCCGTTTTTGTATTTTCTGTGTATTTTCTGCAGGTCTGGATTGTTGATGTCGTTAACGATGTCACTCATATCATTAATGACACAAAAATATCATTAAGGACATCACTAATGATGTTGTTAATGACATTGCTTTGGCAGAATCATGGATTTGCTTCGTTTCCGTTTCGAATCGTTTGGGCCTGGAATGACCCACTGAAACCCTTCTAAGTATAGAAATTCATCATTGGGGGTAACAAACTTCTAAATTTGAATTGTTTAGGAGTTATATATGATTATTTAATGAATTACTATGTGGATTAAGGTTTGAAGTAGCAACAGAAGCGCTTCGGACCATCCATATCGATATCGCCCTTCACAGGGAAGTTGGTAACGATATCGATGACATCGTTGCCGTTGTTAACCCAAATAATGGATATTTTATGAATTGTCGGCCTAGATTTATGTTTCTAATATTGTTTTAGATCACCCACATGAAGGGAACCCAAGTTCTCGAAAAACCAACCCGATAATATAACATGCAGCATTTTCACTAATAAAAATGACCAACATAGTTGAAAATGAAAATGAATCATTTTTATAAAATAAGAACTTTGAAATCTCCATTTTTTTACCCTGGCCATACGGGTCTTGCCAAAATCCAAATTGAGCATATATGGTACACTTGGTACATATTTGTGTTGTGGAATATCCCATGTGCTAACATTTGTGGATGCAGGTAGTTTAGGATAGATGTATATTAGGGTTTAATTTCCTTCGGGTATCGCATTTATCAAATGTAACGTATTTGTTAGATATCGATGTATTTAGGCAATTTTTAAATCCCCATCCCAAGATGTAACTAATCCCATAGATTAGGCGCATTTACTATCCTACGTGTTTACTTTCTTGCACTTCATTTTCCGCTTTCTGCATGCACGCTAAATAACCAAAAACATAAGCCGAAAATATCTAGATTGAATTGAAGTATCATAAAGGTGGTGCCAAACGAGAACATTGTTAACTCAAATAACGACGAAGTAAGTAACTCATCCTAGACCCGAATCTCTGAACTATGGTATCGCTTAGGCTTAACGGATCTAAGTTGTACCAAATTTTTCCAGTAGAGCTGATCCGGGTGGCGACTCTGAGTACCATAGGCTAGAGGTTCTGATATCGAGTCTATTAAACTTGTCACACGAAACAAGTTTTTTCTTTAAACTAAAATACCACGCCTTTTTTTAATTGGGAAAACCCCCACAACCTATCTCACGGGGTCGGCGCCTCGCGGTGATCGCGCGGGTTGAACGTCCTCCGCTCACACCTGTGGTAAAAGGCTCGTAGAATTCTCATTTGCCACTCATTTTTAAATTTTTGTTTAGTTAATTTTTGAAAAAAACATTTATAATTATTTAAATGAATTACTTAACCAATTACTTAATATTACAATAATTAAAATATTAATAATCAATTACTCATTAATCAAACAGAATTACAAAGTTTGCCCATTGTTATTGTTCTCATGTTTGTATTCTCCTTGATAGATAATATGTATTATTAATGTATACACTTTGCCTAATTAGTATAGGGTTAATCTTGTAATTATCATGACCCTAATATACATAAATACATACGCACACTCTCATATGGTTTGTGTGAGGTTTCCCAAATATTGTATTTATGTTGGTATCAAAGCCCTTAGCTAATCGTCACCACCATTCACCGATCCTCCCACCTCCGATTATGGCTTTCACTGGTACTCAGTCCATTATCGTTTCAATTGAGATTGTCACTACTCACTCCCATGACACTCCTATTATACAAATGTTCCCAACCCTAAACATTAGATTCATGGTTATCAAACCAATTTGTAACTATAGGTGGTATTGGAAATTCATTAGATAGATTTAATTTAATGTAGTGCTTTAGTTTACATCAATTTCGTATCAGAAAAAATTAATGAAAATTAATTTTAAACTAAATAAAACTCGCATAATTATTGTTCGATCGCGGGTTTGATACTTCTCCCCGACCGTGGCGCACGAGATATGGATTAGAACTGCATTGATACCAAATCAGATAATCATCAGTGCATTCACCTAGGTTATGTGTTGCTTGTTAGAAATGTGCAAGAGACATATCAAACATGTAGGGAAAATTACGCCATGAATCCACCGTCATAGTACACAACATGCTCTTCTCACCCCTATAATCTTTCTCTGGTCTGAGGATATCCATCGGTTTTGGCTGCACATATCCCAACCATCTCACTACTCGGCCAGAAATTTGTGGCTCAATGACATCCCAATATTGTATCAAATTAATGTAAGTCGTCTGCGGGACAACGGTAGCTGGATCAGAACTATATGGTAGCCACGTAATCTGCAACAATTACACAATAATGATGCATAAAAATTACATAAAAGTTACACAATTTGAAATTATGATGCATAAAAATTACACAAACTTAATTAAGTTGTATAAAATTACACAAACATTTCACATACCTCTAAAGTCATAAGCTAATCGATACGTATCTGCAAAGCCTTATAGTGATGTTGTGTTCATGGAAGTTGTCCAGGTGCCTACATGCATGCTTTAAGCTGCCCATCCCTGATAGCCAACCATTGGTGGGGGCGAAAACAAAGAAAGTACTCGTAAATCCAAGCCTGGAGAAGGGTAAGACATCTTGTAATCTACTTCCCATTAACTCGACTAGCCTCCTCTAGCTAGAGATACAAGTATGCTAAAGTAGCCGCATCTAAAGCATACCCTCGTACAGAATCCATCTCATCCTTAACCTCTAATACGCCACTTGGCCTAACTCAAGTTGCACTCTTGTATATAAACAAAACGGCTCTAAAAACCAACCACATCCAAGATGTCAGATGAAAATAAAGTAGTCAAGTTAAATTTTTAACTTGAGATGAACCAAACTTAGGATTTAGACTAGCTAAAAACACTACGTGCGGGAGTTGTATGGTTGGAAGTTTGAACGTTGCATGCTATGTACTACATGTTTACTACTTTCGATTTATCATGCATTGTACAAATGTGTCATGCTAATCACAAATCTTAGTGCACATACACTCTCATGATATTAAAACGATGTAACATAGCATGTTCGCATCATCATGACGCCAAATCGGTGTCATACATACTTAGGATTAATTGACACTCGAGATTGTGTAACCCTAGGATAACATGAACCAATTAGAGTCATGAAACAACATTCACCCCAATTTGTGTGATGTTCACCTGACATCCGAATCTTAACTCCTACAGGGCAAGCATACCTTTATACCTAAATTTTTACGCGATGTCCACTTGGCATCCGATACTTAGCCCATATGGGAAAATTACACATACCATGATAAGTGTATATTTACACTTATAATCATGATATTTTCAATCATAAAACACTATTATTTAAGTCATTTTATACTTCATATAAAAGATTTCACGTGGTATGTAGTTGTTTTTTATGCAAATGTAGAAACTAGGTAAATCTTGGGAGTAAAATGATCAAAAGTAGAATTCTATGGAAAAAGAGTGAAAAAGGTGCAAAAAGATGCGTGGAACATAAAGATTTGGCTTAGGATCGAAGTTGTCAGAGTGACAAAGTTGCAAAGAAGAATCATGAAGAAACATCATTTCACGATCCTGACATCTATTCGTGATCGCTACTTGTCACTCTTCATAAATAGAAAACTGCCAATGTTCATGGTCGTGACATAAGATTCGCGGTCACTATTTATGATGGTTAATGGTTATCTCTTATCAACTACCAATTTCCAGATAACAATGATCAACCGCCATCAACTACCAACCGAAAATACACCTTTTGGAAGTTAACAGATCATGAAAAGGTGCCTTTCCATTGTGGATAAGGATGAATCTTTGCATCCAATCAAAATGAAGTGATGCAACTCTTCGCCAATGGACATGACTCTTCGTTTGGATAGACGCAACCCTTCATACTCTATAAATAGGGTTCAAAACAGACCAATTTCGTGGGCATGGTGTATGGGATTATAGGCATGGTATGTGATACATGCATATTTAGTTTTAGAGAGAAAATTGTGTAGATTTCGCTTCGTTCTAAGTTAGCAAGAAAATGTATAAATGATTCGAACCTTATTTCAATCACTAGATTTCTCTACATATTCGAGCGATTGTTGTATAAGTGTAATTGTAAATCACTTATCAATAAAAAATTTTGTTCTTCATTATTCGTTTACTCAATATTCACAAAGAATAGCATCCTAGTGAAGGTTCTGTACAGGCCGAGACCGAATTCAAAGTAGACGTAGGAATTGCAGGAATTGACGACTCCCATTAAAGAGTGGATACGATTTGATCAACTTTAGCTTTCACTTGCATACCTTACAACTTTGCTTTGTTTTCTACTTATACTTTCTATTTCGAAGTTTATGATATGTCTATGTGTCATAATGTGTATTTCGTGTTGAGTCTCTTATATTAATCAAGTTATATGCATTGGAGTTAATTTTAAGAGTAGTTTCTGGGTTAACAATATCGTGTATAATCATTGGATCTATGATATAACGTTGTTTAGTGAACCAACATTTTTGGAATGGTAACTTGCTAAATATGGCTATGTTAGAGTGACCTGTACTAAATATAGTATTGACGTTGTCTAGGTTTATATAATTGTCTTAATTCATTTGCACTAGATTTAGAAAAGTCATTTCATGTATTTCTCTGCGGTGAATAATTAAATATCTGAGTGTCTAGAACCGAGTCTGTTAAATTAATCTAGTGAACATAATAACTTCGATGATTTTGCATATTTTCTTTGCTTTACTTGTTCATAGGGAAAATCTATATACTTTTTATCTATTCTAATCTTTTATACATTTGTCTGTTCATCCATCATTCCAATCCTTCTTTCCTAAACTTTACATTATTTTATTTTATTTTCTTTTTATTCTACTTCCCTATTTGATCTTTATAACTAGTCCTTCCTTGTGGATCAATATCTTTTAAAACTACATCGCAACTATATACTTGCAGTTATCATCAGTTTTCTATTTGATAAGAGGTACTAACAACACCTATACTTTACGTGAACAAGTTTTTGGCACCATTGATATATAGCCGAATCTTTTGAATAAACTATTAAACTTATCAGTAGAAAAGTGGCGAACATTCTAGATGATCAGATGGGCTTTCTAGCCAAGGTGTATGATCCCCCGATACTTGGAACGTCATGTACCTGTGACTTGATCTGGTTTTGCAGTAGTACCAGTACAATACACTCCTTCCATCAGGTTAAGCACCATCCAGTTTATTGATCTTGGATTAAGTGTCAACTCATGTAATAGCCATAGCTATCCTAAAACTAAACTTGTTCACGAAGAACACCACTTAGCCATTTTGTATCTTGATCATTTGGAAACCCATTCCATCAATCGTATACTCTGATAAGAGGTTTATGAATGTGTCACTTCAACAAGGGGCCCTAAGGTGCATCTCCATTATATTACTATATCAGGAGCGATGGATCCTATCTTGACTACCCAGCTTACCAACATGTGATCATTGCTATGCCCGTAATCACCCGTATCATCCTGATCTCCAAGTATGAGTAAGTATGACCCAAAGTATAGCAACTCCTACATGAGGTAACAGGAATCTAAGGTCTGAGGATACTCGTACTGCTACTGCAATAAGACATGACACGAACACATATATATAGTTGTTTCCGAGTGTATGTCTTATGGCGGTCTCCAATGTATTACCCGAATACATTCATGTGTTAGCTCAAGGTATCACCTTCAGCTCATGAGATCGGCTGCTTGGAACTAATCCAAGGAGTAAGCCTACACATGCTAGTCTATCCGCTCCATCGATGTCCTGTCTGAATGAAACTACGACTAGGGCATATACATTGTTAAACATATATGATACCAGCGAGATACAATAAATAGAAAGTAATGATAAGTAATAAAGATGCCTTTGATTGTTATTAATAATTCAAAACTATTTGTACATTATAGCTAATACAGACATATGTCACCCTAATTGCCTCTAGGGCATACATCATGTTTAACAGGTCGCACCAAAGGGGAAGGTATGCATCAATTGGTAATGCTTTAAATTTAGATACTAGGTTTCTTTTATTAAGTTTTTTTAAACCTATAAGCATCTGTGGAATAGTTCATTTGAGATTATGCCAATCATGCCATATGCTTAGGAGATCCTTTATAGATAATCTTAAGTTTTCAAATTCCATCGTGCAGGTTCTCATGTTTATTAACTACCTTAATTAATCATCACGAAAGAACCGAGCATTGGAAAAACGATTGCAAAGCTCAGATTTCTAAACAAGTGAAGAAGAAGCCAAGTGAGGCATATACTTTAGGTATGTAAATGATAGAGAGTTTCTCTACAATTCCTTATTAGTCTACATGGGGATTGGATACTAGTTGTTGTACTCATATTTGTATTGTTATGTAGGGGTTGTGGAATAATAGGAGGCTTGCAAAGAGGGAAATGGTCCTAAGAGTTGGAAATGGATCAAGCGTGCTACAACAGTTGTAGGGACATATAGCCTTCATTTACCATTACTAAGAATACTATTTATGCTGTGTGTTTAGCAACAATCCTCCCGTTGTTGTTCAGTATATAACATTTATTCTACATAACTTCTTGTTTCATGTACTCATCTTCTCTAGTATTGAGTGCAACAGAAGTTTGCTTGGTATTGTACCATAAGACTAAACATTCTCCAAGGAAATGGCATCGATCAGTGTTGCTTTTCCTATCAAGCATATCTCTTCCCCAATCAGCATCTATGTATCCTCTAGGAGTGAAATTTGGGTTATTTAGATACCATAGTCCTAAATCAATAAATCCTTACACATACCGGAGAATTCTCTTAACATTTGCTATGTGAGATTCTCTGAGATTAGCTTGATAATGATCACAATAACATACATATTATTGAATATCATGCCTACTAGCAGTTAAGTAAAGTAAAAGAAATAATAATACCTCTATAGAATTCATTATTCATAGTTTTACTAGCTTCATATTTGCTTAAGATAGTATATGTGGCTAATATAGTTGACATTGGCTTAGCTTTCTCCATGTTCAACTTCAAGACTTCCTTGGCATATTTTGATTGGTTAATGAAAATTCCATAATCTAATTTCTTGATTTGTAGACCAATGAAGAAATTTAATTTTCCCATAATTAAAATTTCAAACTCGCTCTTCATCTGCTTCTTGAATTATTTGCAAAGTCCTTCATCAGTTTTTCCAAAAATGATATCATCAACATAAATTTGGACTAGCAACATGTCACTCTTCGTATGCTTAATGAATAAGATTGTATGTATTTTGCCTCTAGCATACCCTCTACTAAGCAAAAAGTTAGTCAATCTTTTATACCAAGCACAAGGTGCTTACTTGAATTCATATAAAGCTTTCCTCATTTTGTAGACATAATCTAAAAGCTTTGGATATTCAAAACCAAGGGGTTGGCACACAAAAAAATCTTATTGAATAAATTCATTTAGGAAAGCACTCTTAACATCCATTTGAAACAACTTGAAGTATATATGAGATGTAAAGAACATAAAATCTTGATGTCTTCTTGTCTTGCTACAAGAGAAGAGGTTTCATCATAATTGATTCATTCTTGCTAATTGTAGCCTTGAGCAACAGGCCTGGCTTGTTTGTGACAACATTACCATCTTCATCGAGCTTGTTTATAAATACCCATTTGGTTCCAATAATAAATTTGCCTCTAGGTTTGGGAACTAAATTCCACACATCATTTTGCTTAAATTTATCATCAAATTCAAAATCTTCAAACTTCTTGGGTTCAATCAATGAAATGAATGTTGGATGACATATCATTTTGTTGAGTTGACCTCTTATCATAACTGGATTTTGAATCTCATCAACAATGCGATCAATGGGATGATTATAATGAATTCTAATCTCTCTAGGAAGACTAGAATTTACTACTTGAATCTCCATATTGGATTGTTTTTGTTGAGTTTGATCAACTTCATTGAAATTGATAGCTTGGATTTGATTTACATCTTCTTAGATATTGTTCTGATCTTCTGTTGGTGCTAAGCAATGATTCACATGCACATTGATAACTTCACAAACATCATCATCATCATCAGCTCTTCTAGCACTTGGTTATCCTTCATCAAAATCTATATGCATAGATTCTTCAAGAAGTTCAGTCCTCTTCACAAATACGTGGTATGCTCTACTGCTTGTTGAGTAACCAAGAAAGATTCCTCTATTTGATATTAGGTTAAATTTGGCTAATTAATCCTTAGTTGTTAAAATGAATCACTTGCATCAAAATGATCTGAGATGTCCAACTTTTATCTTGCAGCCATTACAAAGATCATAAGGTGTTTTATCCAAAACATGATGAATTAGCACCCTATTAAGAATATAACATGTGTTAAAGCTTCTCCACAAAAGTACATTGGCAAGTTTTTGTCACTCATCATTGATATAGTCATCTCAACAATTATTCTTATCTTTCTTTCTAGAAATCCATTCTGTTGCAGAGTGTTTGTGTTGAACCCAGCTTAATAATACTTCACAATATTTAAGTTTTGGAGATAACATATTACTTATGATAGTGAAATTGTTTAGGTACTAAGTAGACTCTTAATTAAGTAGCCAGCTTGAGGATTTTTTTGCGAAGAAACAACTCATCTTGACAAATGTTTGGTTAGGTTAAGGCTTAATGTTGTGAGAGTTGCTATGCTGAGTAACTTTGCTTCAAAGTTTATGCGATATATCTCAATGAAAGTTGAGTACTTTATGCTATGCTAAATAAAGTACACTACATTGTTACCTTTAATTATTCTGTGAAAATAGATCATGCTTGTTTGATGTGTTTCAGGTTTTAAAAAGGATTTGGCACTGAAAAAAAAGAACATTCAAGTGATTCTCACAATGAAAGGGTGTTAGTACGGAATATTGGCATGTATTCACTAAAGTCTAAGTAAAAAGGAATCATTTGATATTGCACCATCTTATCGCATCGCCGCGCCACTACTACGTCAGATGAAGGATTCAATCAAAATCCTTCACGTCACATCTCATGCACCATCTCTCACCAAATTTGTTTAATAATACAAGACCTTGATGAGAAATAAATCAATGGATTAATATCATGTCTCAATGTTAGAAATCATGTCTCCAAACAACTTCAAAACTATCTCGAATGGGAAAAATTTGAAGAAGTGAAGAGAAGAGATTTTCAACCCAAAGTCAAGATGAAAAGTTTCAATGGCTACTTCCCAAAGTTTACAACTATAAATAGCGGTAGAAGCATCCATCTACAATTTGGGGAATCATCTAAAGTTTTAAAGAGCTAAAACACTATTTAAGCAATCACAGTCTTCAAAATTCCAATCAAGCAAATCGCAAAAGTAAAGAAACAATTCATATTCAATTTATCATAGAGAGAAATTCATTATATTTCAAATCTAGCTAAGTCAATTATTGTAAAAGAACCAACATTATATAAGTTGAGTTCTTGTTTTAATCATTCAATTTAAAACTAAGTGATAGTAGTTTTAGGAGGATACTCAAACTGTTTGAGAGGTAGTTTAGCTTGAAAGGTACTCACTTGCAATCCTACCCATTTTCAAAGGCTTTTCCACTTGGTTAAAGGAGTGAACACTAATGGATTTAAGCTTAGAAAGGAATTCGGGGACTGGAGGTAGGCTAGGGGTCGAACGAGGATACAATCTCAGGTGTAATCGTTCTCTTAACCTATCTTTTATCTTGTCAGCTTCACTCATACATTATCATCTTTTCTCTTTGTTTATTTTTCTTGTAAAACCAACCTAAGCTAAGTAAGAATTTACTTAGTAGAACTTATATCGAAACCAAAGTCAACTCAAGCTGAGTGGTTTGCAAAGTTTTATCCAATAGTTTGCGCATAACATTTTATACTCAGCATACTTTAACACAACTTGGCTAAGAATTTTTAAATCTTTAAATAAAATTAGTCGGCATTCACCCCCCCTGACTAATTTTTTAAGCATGTTTAGCCATAGAGCTTGGCTCGCGTATTCTTACTATTATGAAGAATGGATGCCAAAACCTTAAGCTTCTCAAGGAGAATGTGGTAGCCATCAATTACTTACATTATACATTAGACTTGTCTATGTTTAACAGGGTTTCAGGATGCGAGACTACGTAAGAGATATGGAGGAAGCTTGAAGTTACCTACAAGAAGACTGACGAAGTAAAGGAGACCAAGATCAACTTGATGATCAGGGAATATGAGCTATTCCAAATGGGTTCTAATGAAGGTATTCAAACCATGAATACTCGGTTCATTAACGTCATTAACGAGTTAAAGAGATTGGGCAAGAACTTTAATGAAGAAGAAATGGTGAAGTAAAATCTAAGGAGTCTCACCAAGGAGTGGGATTCCAAGAAGAGTGCAATCAAGGAAGCTCATGATCCTAGGACCTATAGCTATGATGAGCTTATAGGAGCCTTACTACTCATGGAAATGTCCTTGAGGAATATGATGATGACATGAAGAAAAGCAAGGGAAAGGAGAAGGAAAGTAGAGAAATAGTGCTCAAAGTTGATTCTTCATATGAAAGCACCCGAGGAAGATTAGATGAACAAATGGCGTGATTAACTAGAAAGTTCAAGTGCTTCATGTTGAAAGATCAATAATACAAGAAGAAATTTCCTAGCAAGAAGAGATCAACTCAGCATATGAAGGATGTTGAGGAAGGACCAAAGAGGGAGTACAACAAAAACATAAAGTGTTTTGGCTATGGAGAGAAAGGTCATATCCAATCATCTTATCCTAAATCCAAAATGGAAAGATTCAAGAAGAAGTATAGTAAGAAGAACGAGGCTTTCGCAGCCACGTGGATTGAATTTAAACAATCTTCATTATTTGATGAAGAAGTATAAGATTCAACAAACCTTTACTTGATGGTGATTGATGAAGATAAAGGCAAAAGCTTATCATTATGATCAAATATCAACAATTCCTCTATTCTGAGAGAAACAAAGGGAAGAATCCCTAAGACGAGGTACATCTTGAACTTCCCTTGTTGATGGAAGAATTCACCTAAGTACTCTTTGATGTCATGAAGCTAACAAATAAGTTAGGGAAAAAATCAAAGAGTTGGTGAGGAGATGTGAGGATTTGGAAGAAACTATTACTTCCTTATCCCTTGATATCCACTTTCTTCAGGAAAAAGCTGAGTATCATGAGGGGTATAACAACAAGCTTACTAAGCAATTAGATGAGTTGTCTGCTCATTTTGATTGTTAATCTAGATAGGTAATGAACATGCGAACTGGTATAGCCGAATTTCAAAACTAAAAATTAAACTAAAAGGAACTCCTAAGCATGGCATGATTGACATATTCAAACATTCTATAGATGGATTAGGTTCATAAAACATATTAAAACAAACTTAGCATATAAATATAGAGCATTACTATTTGATGCATGCCTTCCCTTTATATTGGTAGAGTGATCCCTTAGTATAATCAAATAGAACTCCATTAGCAAAAGCTTCCAAACTAGGATAGCCTCTATGAGTAGTCCACACAAACCCCACTGACCAAAACCTCACGAGAAGGGAGAACTTGTCATTTAATAAGTGGTTACTATACCACTGGTAGACCAACCCGAAAATAACTGTGAAGGCTCTTTTCCAAAATAGGAATAAGCCTTCAAAAGAAATCTAGCAAATACTAGAGAAACTCAAGGAGGATCTTAAAACAATTCACAATAAAAACAAGTCAAGCTTAGAAGGAAAGCTGAATAGAAGTGTGTATGAAAGGAGGAAGAGGGCTCCTCCTTTTAAGAGGGAGGGGAAAATCCATTTAGCAATGTGGGATGGGGAAAACCTCATCCTGCATGCAAGTTCAACCATGTGGAGCTCCATGTTCTGCAAGTCAACTCGCATGGAGCTCTATGCTCTACGAGTCAACCCACACACATAACCCGCGTACGTAGGTTGTGCAAAGCCCACAACGCAAGCCCGTTTGAGCTTGACATGTCCCATAAGCCCTTCTTCGGGCATTCTGGTGGGCATGCAGCCCACCAGCATGTGCTAGCTTGTGCTAACCGGTGGCCCATGGGTATTCTTTCAGTTCTTGCGAGGCAACTAGGCCCCTTGGTGGGAATAACTAGTGTTCGTGGGGCCCACTCACGATGGGAAAAATCCCTTGCTCCGCACATTGTATATTTTTCCATATTCCTCTTTCAACCTATTATTTGGTCCGACCATTTAATGATCCATCCAAATAAATTTGAATAACCTTTTATTCTCGGTATAGAACCAGTTTATTAGTTCTTCATTTGGTCTAGTGAAGGTCCAATGTGCGCGACGTCATAGGATCTCGAATAAGGAGCTGTTAGAGGTTGACCTAAACTTGACTTCCCATCTGGGAACCTTTAGGCTCAATGTTCAAAACTGATATGGAACCAAATGACTCTAAATGATTAAATGGACTTTTTAGGAAAAGCGTATGATCCCTTGATACTCAGAATGTCATGTGTCTATGACTTAGTCTAGTTTTGCAATAGTAATAAGTAAAATACACTCCTTCCATTAGGTTAAGTACCATCTAGTTTATGGAGCTCGGATTAAGTGTTAGCTCATGTAATAGCCACAGCCATCCCTAAACTAGAATTATTCACAAAGAACACCACTCGCCTTTATATATTGAGAGTGACTAGAAACCCATTATATCAATCTCATACTCTGATCAGAGATTTATGAGTGTGACACTTCAACAAGAGGCCTTAAAGTACAACTCCCATTATATCACTATATCAGGAGTGATAGATCCCATCTTTACTACTCAGCTTACCAATGAACGATCATCACTATAACCGTAATCATCTATATCATCCTGGTAACAGAGTATGCATAAGTATGACCCAAAGTAGAGAAACTTCCGCACAAGATAACTAGTATTTTAGGTATGAGGATACTCATACTACTACTTCAATAAGACATGAACCAACACATGCATATAGTTATTTCTGAGTGTATATCTTATAGCGGCCTCAATGTATTACCTGAATACATTCATGTGTTAACTTAAGGTACCACCTTCATCTCGTGAGATCTGTTGCTTGGATCCAATCCAAGGAGTAAGCCTACACATGCTAGTCAGTCCGCTTCATTGATGTCCAGTCTTAATAAAACTATATGACTATGGATATTTAGACTTTTCCATAATTACACGTCTGTGCAGCTCTCACCCCACATAGACCCCACTATGTCCTTTCACTTTCACTTTATGAAATGGTAATAGAATTTGTCATATTATATCAATGAATATATATATATATATATACACACACACACACACACACATAATAACACATATAGATAATACCAATACATAATTATAGAAGATCATCGATATATAACATAGGTGCCTTATTATTGATAATTAATAATCCAAAATTGTTTGTACATAAGTGACTAATAAAGACATATCTCCCTAATTGACTCTAGGGCATACATCATGTCTAAGAAACTCCCATTTGCACTAGAATCGATTGCCCATGTGCTCCATGCCATACTCATTAAAACGCTGGTCATGCTTAACTTGAGTTAATTGCTTTGTTAGCCCATCCACTAGAGTTCGATCCGTAGAGATGTATTCTAAGCTTATATCTTTTCTAGTAACTATCTTCTAAATGAGATGGTGCTTTTCTGAGTACGTGTCCATTTCTCTGACGAGACCGTGGTTCCTTTGCTTGAGCAATAGAACCATTGTTATCGTAATAAACCATTATTTGATTAACAATGTTGGGAACCACACCGAGATCACCTATAAATCCATTTTTCTAGATAGCTTTCTTTGCTACTTCAAAAGCAACTATATACTTAGATTCAGTGGTTGAATCAACAGTTGTATCTTATTTGAAACTTTTCTAAACAATTGCCCCTTCATTTAACATAAACACATATCCTAACTAGGACATGTAATTGTCCCTATCAGACTGAAAAATTAAATCAATGAATCCCTTCATAGAGAGATCATTTTTTCCATAAACTAAAGATATATCCTTAGTTCTTCATGAGTACTTGAGGATAGTTTTAATGGCTATCCAGTGCGTCTCACCTGGATCATATTGAAATCTACTCGTGATGCTCAAATCATTTGAGATGTTTAGCCAAGTGTATACCATAACATACATTATGAATCCTATTGCTGAAGAATAGGGAATTCCATTCATGCGTAGTCTCTCCTCTTGTATTCTCAGACACTCAAATTTAGAAAGGTTAATCTCGTGAGACATGGGAAGATAACCCTTTCTTGACTAGTCGAGGTTAAATCTAGCCAAAACCTTATCTATGTATGTACTTTGAGAAAGACCTAGCAGCCTTCTAGATATATAACGGTAGATCTTTATACCAAGTATATAAGTTACTTCTCCAAGGTCTTTCATGGCTTCTTTGACAACCAAGACTTAACTGTTTGAAGAAAATGAGCATCGTTTCCTATTAATAATATGTCATCGACATATAATACAAGTAAAACAAACACACTCCTACTAACCTTTATATATACACAAGGCTCAATTTTGTTTAGCAAGAAACTAATTTCTTTGATTGTCGCATCAATCCTAATAGTTCAACTCCTTAATGCTTGCTTAAGACCATACATGGACCTTTGCAATTTACACACCTTTGAGCCATCCTAAGATGTAAAACCTTCAGGTTATATCATTTATACATCCCTATAAAGGTTCCCGGTAAGAAACATGATTTTCACATCCATCTACCAGATCGCATAATCATAATGAGCAGCAATGGCATGGTGTATGTTGATAGACTTTGGCATGGTTACAGGTGAAAAGGTTTCATCATAGTCAATACCTTCTTTCAGACTATAACCTTTGCAACTAGCCTTGTTTTATAGGTAATTACATTACCATCCATGTTAGTTTTCTTCTTGAAAACCCATTGGCATTACATGGGCTTGATCCCACTTGCATTATCAGTCGAGTTCTAGACTTGATTTTCGTACATGGAGTCCATCTCTGACTTCATGGATGTAAACCATTTGTTAGACTTTGAGCCTTTCCATTGCTTCATTGTAAGTCTTGGGCTCGTCATCTTCCATAGGAAAGATGTGGTCTATCATCAATGATGAAGTAGCCATATCTTTCATGAACGATTGGAGTCGGACCTGACCTATGCAATGTCAGTGTTATAATAGGTTGTTTGATGCTTACACTTTCTTATGTAGTACGTGTAGGATTAATCAGTTGATTCTCTATTTGATCTTCTTGAGCATCGAGCTCAAGATTACTCCCACTAGCTTTTGCAAGCATGTGTTCCTTCTCAAAGAACTGAGCATTCCTAAAAGCAAGTACCTTTTGCTCCTTGGGGTCATTAAAGGTATAACCCATAGTCTCCTTAGGGTAACCTATAAATAGACACATATCAGACTTAGCACCCAGCTTATCTAAATTAGTCCTCTTAACATAAGTAGGACATCCCCAAACTCTCAGGTGAGAAAGAGCTGGTTTCTTACCATACCACATTTCATATGGTGTTTAATCAACTAATTTTGAGGGCAATCTTATTAGAATATAAATTGTGCTATCAAGTGCATGACCCCAAAAGGATCTGCTGAATTCTGCTTAGTTCATCATGGGCCGAACCAAATCAAGTAGGGTTTTATTCCTCCTTTCTAACACACCATTATTTTGGGGTGTATAAGGAGGTTTCCACTAAGATAAAATACCATTATCCCTTAGATAATTCTGAAACACTTGGCTTAAGTATTAACCTCCTCAATCAAATGAAAGGGTCTTGATACTTTTAAAAGTTGTTTCTCTATTTCAGTCTGAATTCTTTGAATTTCCCAAAACTTTCAAACATGTGCCTCATAAGTACGGAAACCATATCGTGAGTAATCATCGATAAAGGTTATGAAGTAGATAAACCTTCATGTGTGTTAACACTCATTAGACCACATACATCAGATTGTATTATTTCTAAAGTACTATTGCATGTTGACCCTTTCCTTTTAAAGTTTTCTTTGTCATCTTTCCCTTTAAACAAGGTTCACATGCCCTGTAAGATTCCCATTCCATTGAGCACAAGTCACCACATTTGTGTAACTTAGTTAAGCGAGTCTCAATTATATGGCCTAAATGATAATGCCACAAGTATGAAGATTTCTCATTATCTAACTTTGATTTCTTAGCAATATTCATATTAAGAATTTCAATTTTAGTATGTAGAACATAAACACCATTAAAACGCATTCCACAAGCATAAAGAATATTATCATGCTGAATTTAACATTTATTATGTGAAAATAAAATTTCAAATCCTTCTGTATAAAGTCTAAATGCCTTTAAGTCATGTGTGATAACAAGAGTGTTATAGATATATCCAAAAATCTAATCCAACATGGTAGAATGAAGCATGTCAATATTAGACATCACTTTATAAGGAATCATGTGCTAATGGGAGATGTTAAATTGGAATATGTTCCATCTGAAGAACAACGAGCATATCTTCACTAAACCGCTCGTAAAGGAACAATTCAGTCTCCTAAGGAGGTGGATTGTAATTAAAAATCCAATCTAAGGCATATTTAGGTTTAATCGTGCTGACCATATTTGATGCTGAGTTAAACTAATCTGGTGATAAGTACTTTAATTGTTTCTTATATTGGTATTGAATATGTTGTTGTTTGGTAAGTTATTATTTTAATTTAGTATTAAATATTATCTATACTATGGGAACGTTTCAAATCCTATCTAAACACAGTGTTTTAAGGTTAAAATAGTAAGACGGTTCAAACCTATGCTCAATCTCACCATTGCTTTCGATCGTGCTGTGTAAGGTAAACACGTAGCACAAATAGGTTTTCACAGTTCAAAAGGAGGTTTGGAGAAGGAGAACAATTACTTGAAATCTCCAAATATCAATCGTTTCAGCAAAAGCAAAAATCTCTCAAAGTTTTTCCTTAATTTCTTAATCAAAGCAATGGCATATTCTTCTTCAAATTTAGCTAAGGCTTCAGTGACTCTTAAAGATGGAAGAGTAGTGCTTGAAAGGGATATGGAGAAGAATATAGCAATTGAAATGAAGAAATCGAATAAGATGCTGAAAGAAGGGAACCATTAATGTTCCAGTTGGCTAAAGACTAAGTTAAGGATAAAAATGGGTAATATGTATACGGTGCATGTATGAAAAGCAGCTACTAATGAACAGTTTAGAATTTGGATGAAACAACAATGCTTCAGAGATACTTTTAACCTAGATTTTTTCCCATCCCATGGTGATGTAACAATTCTACACTCATCTCCACGTAGCTGAAGGGATGCTTGATGTGGTAATGACCTTGGTGGATTGAAGATCCATTATTGTTACCCCTAAGATTATTTCTATTCTTGGTAGGATGAAGTTGAAGGGGAGTGAGCTAAGAAGAGTGGGGGATGAAGCTCTTATTATTATTCTAGTGGATTTTGAGCACCAGAAGATTAGGTGAGTGGTAAGATAAGGGCGATTACAATGTCGTGGAAGGGGAGAGTTGCCCATAAGATCATTACAAGGGTCTTATCTCCCAAGACTGGTTCTCTTTCAAGATGCTCCAAGTTTGAGAGATGTCTTACCTATCACATCATTCATGGTAAGCAAATAAACTAGCCTGTGTTATTTATCAACCATATGCAAAAGGTGACTCGTTACTTGCATTATGGTAGTCTTATCATTACAGTCGTAGATGCCTATGGAATTAATGTCAATGATATATCAAGAAGGTTTTTGCTAGTGAAGATAATCTTTATTGGTGTAGTACTTAAGTTAATAGTACTTCACAGTACTAAGTAGTTTTGGAAATAGCAAATTGTTTAGGATAGTGAAATTAATTAAGTACTAAGTAGACTCTTAATTAATAAAGCTGACTTGAGTTTATTCAAGGGAATAACTCAATTTTGCTGGATGATTAATTAAGTTATGACTTAGAGTAGGAAAAGCTGAGTTTGTACTGAGTACTATGTAGTTTAGGATTACTTCACTCAGCTCGTGCTGAATCCTGCTTTTATTTAATTAAAAGCACGTTCTTTTTGACATGTAAAGATGTTATGACACATGTGATACTAACTTTGTCAGTGAAGGAATGGAATATTCTTTAATTTCTTTTTAGGAGAAAAGGCGCTGAAATTAACAAAGAATCCTATGATCCTCACAGCGCCAAAGAGTGTTAGTACGGTTGTCAGAGATTCCTCGCTACAATCCAAGTACAGTAGAACCTCGATAAAGTAATATTCGATAAAATAATATTCTCACTAAATAAATATTTTTCTCTGATCCCGACTTGGGCCAGTTATATTAAATTAATATCTCATTAAATGCATTAGATAATAATTAAAAATAAAGTATTAAAAGCCCATAAAAAATGTAAAGTAATAATTATTACAATAAATCCAGAATTTATATATATTTCTACACCAATAATACAAGACCAATAATTATTTCTTCTTAAAATATGAATCTATAGTTGATTGTTTTTTCTTCTCACCAAAACCAAAGGTAATCTAATCCTTAAATTTTTTAAGAGCGAACACGATTTTTGAAATATTTTGTTCATGTTGTAGCAAATAGTTTGACAATGTAGTCATTGCTTGAAATGCCTCCTTTGATGATACATGTGGGAGAATGCTACTATCATCTTGTTCAAGATCATTCTTATCATCATTATTCAGTACAGATTGAATGATCTCTTCCTCTGTAGGTGATTCCATAACTGTATCATTCTCGTTAGGATAATTCAGAAGATGTTCGATATCCATCACATTTCTATAGCCCGATAAATGAATACTTTTCCCGGTCCCAAGCATATGCATTTATAAAGGTTTTACTAGAAAAGGAATTTTCCATTATGAGCCGCGTCTCAAGTATCTCCACGCGTTTCTATCAACGTCAGCAAGGTCATCTAATAAGAAGACTCTAAGTTGCATTCTAGCGCATCTCTCTTAGAACCAGATTGCTTGAAGAAAAACGAGAATTTGTCAATGGAATTTTATTGCGCTTCAATGTTCAAATTCTATCTCTAAACGTCCTGGAATCTATCTCCAACGGGAAGATTCAAAAGATTTGAAGAGATGAGAAATTGAAGATCAGCAATATCGTAAAGTTTACAACAGTTACTTTGCAGAGCTTCAAAGTATAAATAGAAGATTGGAGTAGATGTTCAAACTTGGTGAATCACCTCGAATTTCTTAAGAGCTAAAATGATGCGCAAATTACTCTAGCTTCCAAAGAAATTCAACCGCAAGCAATAAGCAAACAACAAAGTCATATCTGTTTGTAATAGAGAGAAATTACTTAGATTAACATTGTAAGGATTCAACATTTCTATAAGTTGAATCTAGTTTGTATTCTTATTTAATCTAAGTGTCAGTTTGGGAAGGGTACCCAAACTGAGTTGAGCGTAGTTAGAAAGGAGGGTACTTTCTATAATCGTGTCTACCCACTGTAAAGGCTTCTCCGCCTATTGAAGGAATAACTCACTAGTGGATTAAAGCTCAGAGACGGTATCCGGGGACTAGAGGTAGGCTAGGGGCTGAACTAGGATAAATCTCAAGTTTTGACGTTCTAACTTTAAGCTTTAAGCTTTATCAATGATTAGCTCATTCATCTATATCTCTCATTCATTTAACTTCTTGTTATCCAATCTGTGCTGAGCATTCTTACTCAGCTAAAGATTGAAGATAAATTATGCCAGCACTGCTGAGCAGTTTATAAGTTTTTATATCGCACTCAGCACACATATAAAAATTGAACTTGGCGATTAATGTTTAAAATTCTAAAAGTAAACAAGATTAAGCATTCACCCCTCCCCCCTCTATTGTTGTTAAGAGCCCATTTACAGACCAACAAGTGGTATCAGAGTAGTTGCTCAACTTTTAGACTAATCGTCGTTGAGTTAGATCCATAAATGGCTTACAACAAATATAATTCAGGTTCCAATCAGGTACTTCTCCTTAAAGAGGGAATGTCTGTGACTAGACCACCTCTATTCGATGGTAATCATTTATACATTCTAGAAAAATTGAATGAAAAACTTCATCTAGTCCCAAAGCATGTAGGCCTGGCTCTCTATTGAGCTTGGTCCTAGAGTTCCCACAGTTGTGAGGAACGGTGTGCGCATGCTAGTAGATCCAGAGCATTACGATGATGCTGACCTGAGGCTTCTCAAAGAGAATGCCATAACGATTAATTACTTAAACTGTGAGTTAGATCTTACTAAGTTCAATATGGTCTCGGGATGTGAAACAGCATAGGAGATCTGGAAGAAGCTGGAGATTACCTATGAGGGGACCGACAAGGTCAAGGAGTCAAAGATCAATCTCATGCTAAGAGAGTATGAGATGTTCTAGATGGGTGCCAGCGATGGTATTCAAAGCATGAATACCAGGTTCATTAACATTGTTAATGAACTGAAGAGGCTTGGAAAGGAGTTCACCGAAGAGGAGCTCGTCAAGAAGATTCTCCGCACTCTTATAGTAGAGTGGGATCCCAAGAAGAGCACTATAAAGGAGGCTCATGATCTTAAGACCTATAGCTATGATGAGCTGGTAGGCACCTTGCTAACTCATGAGATGTCTTTGAGGAAATACTTAGATGACTCCAAGAGGAATCGAGGTAAGGAGGGCAAAGCAATTATCCTTAAAGCAAATTAATAATATGGGTCCACTAGCTGCTAGTCTGATGAGAAAATAGCCCTTCTAACCAGGCATTTTAAATTTTTCATTAAGAAGGATGGGAAGTTCAACAGCAAGAAGAAAATCAAGTCAACTCAACACCGGTGAGGAGCTGAGGAAGGATCGAAGAAAGAGCATTGAAAAGATATCAAATGTTTTGACTGTGGAGAGAAATTTCACATCAAGTCGAGCTTTCCAAAGGTGAAGAAGGATAGGTTCAAGGAGAGGTTCTCTAAGAAAAATGAGGCACTTGCTGCCACTTGGAGCGACTCAAAAGAATCTACATCATCTGATGAGGAAGTTACTGACTCCACCAACCTCTGCATGATGGGCATTGAGAGTCGTGGAGAAGGCTCAAAATCTACCTCTGGTAGAGATCATTCCACTATCAACTCTGAAGCTGAGAGTAATAAAGGAAAAGCTCCTCAAGCTGAGGTACACTCTGAAGTTCCTTTATCTATTGATGAATTTGCCTAGGCTCTCTTTGATGTTATGAAACTAACTAATAAATCAATGAAAAACATCAAAGAGATAGTGAGGAGAAGTGATGATTTGGAAGATGCTAATGCTTCCTTATAGATTGATATCCGCTTTCTTCAAGAAAAAGTTGAGTATCAAGAATGTGCTATCAGTAAGCTCACTAAGCAATTAGATGAGTTGACTAAAGAGATAACATCTTTAAAAAAGAAAGGGGTTCCTCCTCTAGCCAATAGTCAAACTTAGAGTAACCAAACTCGCAATTCTAAGAAGAAGAATTCCTCTAAACAGAAGAAAACGAGCTAGCCTAAACCAAAAATAGTGTGGGTTTTTATGGAAAAGCTAGACATGCCACAGTTCTCTATAGGCATAAAAATGGTTATTATGATGAGTACGAATGGTCAAACCTAAGCACTGCTAACAAAGGATGACCCAGCTCGAAAGCATGGGTACCTAAGAAAACGTAATTATTTTGCAGGTGAGCCTTAGATTCGTTGATGATTCTCGAATGTGGTATTTGGATAGAGGATGCTCAAGGCATATGATGGGAGATGAATGCCAATTTATCTCATTAGAGTGTAAAAGAAATGGAAGTGACAGTTTTGGAGATAACTAGACAAGTAAGATTGTAGGCTGTGGCACTATTGGTGTCTCTCCTTCAATCAAAGAGGTTTCTCTTATCAAGGGTCTGAAGTTTAATCTGCTCAATGTAGCCTAGCTCTGCGATAAAGGCAGGAAGGTTATGTTTGACTCAGCAGGATGCTCAGTAATTGACTGTAAGACTACTTAACTATACTTTTTGCTCCCAGGATCAATAATGTTTATATGATTGACTTATCCCCTGGCTCTACTAATGTTTATCTTGTATCTAAGGAGGATAATTCGTGGCTTTGGCATAGAAGGTTGGGTCATATTAATATGAACATTCTGTCTAAACTGGCCAAAAAGTAATTATTTGTGGGTTTACCCAGTATTAGCTTTGAAAAGAATAAACTCTACTCTACTTGCCAGCTTGGTAAGCAAGTTAAGAAATCATTTAGATTTGTAAATCACGTAGTAACTAAGCGATCATTGGAGTTACTCCAACTTGATCTTTTCAGCCCAGTTCAGCCTATGAGCTTGGGTGGTAAGAGGTTCTCATTAGTGGTTGTAGATGACTTCTCGAGATTCACATGGGTAGTCTTATTAAGTAGCAAAGACGAGATTTATGAATCTTTTATCAAGCTCAATAAATGGATAATGAACGAAACAGGAGATAAAATCTGTAGAATCCGAAGTGATCATGGATGTGAATTCAAGAATTTCCATTTGGAAGAATTCTGTTCACTGCATGGAATTAACCATAACTTCTATTCTCCTTATACGCCTCAACAAAATGGGGTTGTAGAAAGGAAGAATAGAACAATAGTTGAGATGGCTCGATCCATGCTGAGTGATAACAATCTACTAAAGTAATTTTGGGGAGAAGCTGTTAACACAGCCTGTTATAACTTGAATCGGGTTTTAATTCACCCAATTCTTGAAAAAACACCCTATGAGCTTTGGCGAGGGCGCAAGCCTAAGCTTGGCCATCTCAGATCTTTTGGCTGTAGGTGCTATATTCTTAACACCAAAGAGCAATTAGGAAAGTTTGATCCTAAGTCTGATGAAGGTATCTTTTTGGGATACTCAACTAACAGTAGGGCATATAGAATATATATCAAGCATACTGGCCTCTTAGAGGAGTCCATGCATGAAGATTTCGATGAAACTAACATTGTAGAAAGACATCCCTCTAATGAACACGAAGGAGTTCCCCAGCTTTCAAATCAACTCAGCATGCCACAAGCTGTGCTACCTAACTCAGCACAAGAGCCCCCAGTTGAGGAAACCAAAGATGATGATGAAGATCTTTCTATCAACTTCAAAGATGGGGAAGATCAACCTCCACCTCAGCATCCAACTATTGATCCTCCAGCAGTTGATCCGAATCTTCCAAGAGAGATTAGAGTTCATCGCAACCATCAGCTAGATAGCATAGTTGATGATGTTCATAATCCAGTGATGATGCGTTGTCAGCTTAGTCGGATGATGAGTCATCCAGCCTTCATATCATTGATCGAACCCAAGAAGTTTGAAGATGCAGAAGGAGGTGATCATTGGATGATCGCAATGTAAGAGGAATTAGATCAGTTCAAGCATAATGATGTTTGGGATCTAGTTCCTAGGCTTAAAGGGAAATCAATTATCAGCACCAAATGGGTATTCAAGAACAAGCTAGATGAAGATGGCATTGTTGTTAGGAATAAGGCCAGGCTTGTTACATAAGGCTACAATCAGCAAGAAGGCAATGATTATGATGAGACCTATGCACCATTAACCCATCTTAAAGCTATTCGAATCCTTTGTTGATAAGTGTATAATTACACTTATTATCATATTAATTTTATACACTAAACACTATAGTTTAAGTCATTTTAATACTTCATATAAAAGATTTCACAAGGTATGTAGTTGCTTTTTATGCAAATGCAGATACTAGGTAAATCTTGGGAGTAAAATGATCTAAAGTGGAATTTTATGAAAAAAGAGTGAAAAAGGTGCAAAAAGATGTGTGGAACTTAAAAATTTAGCTTAGGATCGAAGCTGTCAAAGATCGGTAAAGTTAAAAGGAGAATTCTAAAGCAAAATGTAATTCACGATCGCAACAATCATTCATGGTCATGACTTGTTCTTCTTCAAAATAGAATTCTGCTAAACAAAGATTCACGGTCGCGACTTGTATATTGCGGTCGCGACTTGGATGGTTTTCTGGTTTAATATTCTTAACCACCAACCGTCAGATAAGGACGATCAACCACCATCAACCACCAACGAATAAACACCTATCAAAAATCAAACAATCATGAAAAGGTGCCTATCCATTGTGGATTAGATTGAAGCTTCTAAACCAATCACAATGAAGTGATGCAATCATTCACCAATGGACACGACACTTAATATGGATAGATGCAACCCTTTGAACTCTATAAATAGGGCTCCGAACCTTACAATTTCATGCAATTCAACCAGAGGGAAAACATTAGAGTGCATGAGAGAGATATAGTGTGTGTATAGATAGAGAATTCGCTACATTCATAAGTGTTAGCGAGAAAATGTTTAAGTGATTCGAATCCTTGTTTCGATCACTAGATTTCTCTATATTCTCGAGCGAGTGTTGAATAAGTGTACTTACAAATCACTTATCAATAAAAGTTTTCGTTCTTCAATATTCATTTGTTCGATATTCGTAAAGAATAGCATCCTAGCGAAGGTTCCTTACGGGCAGAGACCGAATTCAAATTAGACGTAGGAATTGCAAGAATTGATGACTCCCATTAAAGAGTGGATACGGTTTGATCAACTTTAGCTTTCACTTGCATACCTTATAACTTTGCTTTACTTTCTACTTATACTTTCTATTTCGAAGTTTATGATATGTCTATGTGTCATAATGCGTATTTC